>BPLR01017140.1:0-167078 GCA_021605095.1 Caerostris extrusa | reverse complement strand
ATATTTAAACCATTTAAAAGATATTCGGCATTTAACATATATTTCAACTTAACATGTATTATTACATTATATTTCGTTGACGACTGTTTCAATTCACTTATTTACACAAAAGTGTTCGTGGCATATAAAAATTTCCATACTATATTTTTATAACATTCAAACAAAAACATTTCATGTCCAGTCAGTTTTATTTTTAACTCATAAAAATTGCTCCAATTCTATAATTCAAAACCGTATAAATTAAATTATTTTTCAGCCAGAACTTACAAACAGTGGAAAGTTTTATTAAAACGTTTAGAAATGGAAAAATGGAAAATCCCATCGCAGGTGCCTGCAAACAATTCTCCTCTGGTCGTATCCGCAGATCAGCTGGAGCCAGAGCACTGTAACGCCTGGCATTAATGCCTCTCTACCTCAGGTCTTAACGAAAAATATGTTTACATTCCGAAAGGGAAGGAAGGATGTTTTTCGTTCTTTTTACTTCTTCAGTCTTTGGTCTTACCCATAGAAAGTGCTGAATTCCAAAGCCCCTCGCCATGTAAGGAAATTAAAACGCCCAGAGGAATGCATTTCCATGGAGATGAAAAGAGTGGGAATTCTTGGGCTTCTTCTGATGGGCTTCAAGGGATGAAGGAAGTTGGGGATGATGTTTTCTCCCATCCATATCTTCAGGGGGTTTTTCTGCTTCACCTGGAGATGCTTTTGCACTTTGATGATTCCCGTATCACGTTGTACTAGAATGGTATATTAGCAAGCTTTCACTGACTTATTAGAAAGTTGTTCATCATTTTTTAGTGTGGATGAATATTTTTTATATTCTTTTCTAAATTCTATGTTTAAATAAGTTTTACGATCTATCTTAGTATTGGACGTCATATTTCGTATATATTAGAGAATAAATAATGACATGAAAGATTAATCAAGAGGATTCATAAGGTAATTAGATATTTATGATATATGGTAGATAATATTTTTTATTCATATTTTAACCAGTTTCGATCACCTTTATAACTATATTAAAACAATTTGATATAGTTATGAAGTTTATATTAATATAGCTAAATTAATATTATTTTTCACTACTAAACATATTGGAACCGTAAATAATATTAATTATTTTTTTTAAATTCTATGTTTCATAATTTTTATGAAACATAGAATTTAAAAAAAATAATAAATAATATTTAAGGTTCCAATAATATTGGTAGTGAATAATAACTTTTCTATTCTTAAAATGTTAATTTTTATGTTAAAAAACATTTGTTTTAAAAGAAAAATAGTAAATAATATTTTATATATACCTATTATTTATGCAAGACAGAATGGATTTTGACGATGGGACAGACTGGACAGAATAAATGATGAAAGATTAATATTAAAATTAACATAATTTAATTTAAATAATTAATTTTTATCTGTCATTAATATATATGGCTGTTATTGATCATCTTGTTTTCAATTAAGCAATTAACTTCTTGTCGTAAATTTTATTAGATGAAATTTATTTTAATTTACAGTTCTATGTTTTACAATACTCAATAAGATAATTTTTTGAAAATGCTTTCTCCCTCAATTTGTTGTACAACTGCTTAATTGTAATGAAACACAATTAAAAATTTTATTATAAATTAATTTTGCTTTTATTATGTAAAATACCGATTAATTTTTAGATGATTATATTCGTTATATAATAATAATTACTGTTTCAATCCACTCATTTACTTAAAAATTTTATAGCAAATAAAATCTTCCATATTATACATTTTATAAGATACAAACGAAACATTTTATACCACTTTATGTCTAAATCATAAAAACAGTTCCAATTCTCTAATTCAAAAACTGGTATAAATTAAATTATTTTTCAGCCAGCACTTACAAACAGTGGAAAGTTTTATTGAAAAGTTTTGAAAATGGAAAATGGAAAATCCCATCGCAGGTGCCAGCAAACCATTCCCCTGGTCGTATCGCAGCTCAGCAGGAGCCAAAGCACTCTAACGCCTGACATTAATGCCTCTCTCCTCAGGTCTTAACGAAAATATGTTTACATTCCGAAAGGGAGGGGAGGAGGTTTTTCCTATTTCTATTTCTTCAGTCTTTGGTCTCACCCATAGAAAATTCTGAATTCCAAAGCCCCTCGCTATGTAGGGACATTAAACGCGCCAGAGGAATGCATTTCCATGGAGATGAAAAGAGTGGGAATTCTTGGGCTTCTTCTGATGGGCTGCAGGGATGAAGGAAGTTGGGGATGATGTTTTCTCCCATCCATATCATTCTGGGGTTTTTCTTGCTTCACCTGGAGATGCTTTTGCACTTTGGATGATTCCGGGTATCACGTTGTACTAGAATGGTATATTAGCAAGTTTCCCTGACTTATTAGGAAGCTATTCATCATTTTTTTGGGGATGAATAGTAAATAAGTTTTATGATCTATCTCAGTATTGGATGTCATATTTCATATATATTAGAGAATAAAGAATCACATGAAAGATTTATCAAGAAGATTCAGATAGATAATTAAATATTTATGATATACTATATGGTCGATAAATATTTCTTCCAAAGTTTAACAACTTTATAACTGTGTTAAAGTAATTTATATGAAACGCACAATTTTCAAGATAAGTAATTGGTAATATTTTAAGATTCCAATAAGGTTAGGTGGGAAAAGTATTCTTAATTCTTAGACTGCGATTTAATGTATTAAAAAAAAAAAAAATGCTGTTGTATTAAATGCAAAATTGAAAAAAATATTTTATATTGACCGCACTTGTTATTTTAATACCTATTATTTTCGCCAAGAATAATGAAATTTTATTAGAATTAGAATTTTGCAATTAATGGAATTAATTTGCATTGAAACTTCAATTTTGCATTAGCATTAGCATTTTTTCATTTTTTTCAGTTAGAATATTTGCTTAGAATACTATGAAAAATTTATTTTAAATAACGTAAAATACTTATATAAGTATTATAATCGTCATAATAAAATAATAATGTACATAGATAAATAAATACGTAGATAAATAATCATAAAGTACAAAGATAAGAAATAATTTTGCTTTGATTTTTTATGTTAAAAGCGAATTGTTTTTAAATGATTATATTTAAACCATTTAAAAAAAAATAATCGGCATTTAACATATATTTCACCTTAACATGTATTATTACATTATATTTCGTTGACGACTGTTTCAATTCACTTATTTACACAAAAGTGTTCGTGGCATATAAAAAATTTCCGTACTATATATTTTATAACATTCAAACGAAACATTTCATGCCCAGTCCGTTTTATTTCTAACTCATAAAAATTGCTCCAATTCTATAATTCAAAAGAGTATAAATTCAATTATTTTCCAGTCAGCAGCTACAAACAGAGGAAAGTTTTATTTTCAACGGTTGAAAATGGAAAAATGGAAAATCCCATCACAGGTGCCTGCAAACGACTCCCTGGTCGTATCGCAGCTCAGCAGGAGCCAAAGCACTCTGACGCCTGGCATTAATGCTTCTCTCCTCAGGTCTTAACGAAAAATATGTTTACATTCCGAAAGGGATGGGAGATGTTTTTCCTCCTTTTATTCTTCAGTCTTTGGTCTCACCCATAGAAAGTGCTGAATTCCAAAGCCCTTCGCCATGTAGGGAAATTAAACGCACCAGAGGAATGCATTTCCATGGAGATGAAAAGAGTGGGAATTCTTGGGCTTCTTCTGATGGGCTTCAAGGGATGAAGGAAATTGGGGATGATGTTTTCTCCCATCTATATCTTTCAGAGTTTTTTTGCTTCACTTCTGGATGCTTTTGCACATTGGATGATTCCCCATATCACGTTGTAGAGTGGTATATTAGCTAGCTCCCCGCTGACTTATCAGAAAGCTATTCATCACTTTTTTTTTCGTGGAAGAATAGTAAATATTTTTTATGATCTATCTCAGTATTGGTTATCATATTTCGTATATGTTAGAGAATTAAGTAATCATGCGAAAGATTTATCAAGAAGATTCAGACAGATAATTAAATATTTATGGTATACCATATAGTAGATAAATTTTTCTTCCAAAATTTAATAACTTTATAACTATATTAAAGTAATTATATGAAACACACAATTTTCGAGATAATTAGTATTATTTAAGATTCCAATAAGATTATGAGTGAAAAATGTTTTTTTAATTTTTAGAATGTGCCTTGGTGTATTGAAAAAATTCTGTTCTATTAAATGAAAAATAAAAAATAAAAATTTTATATTTACCGTACTTGTTATTTTAATACCTATTACTTGCGCCACGAAGGATGAATCCTTATTAGAAACAGAATTTTGCAATTAATACATTTAATTTGCATTGCAATTTGAATTTTGCATTAGCATTAACATTAGCATGGTTACATTTTTTCAGTTAGAATGTTTGCTGAATATAATATGAAAAATTTATTTTAAATAAAGTAAAATACTTATATAAGTATTATAGTGATCATAATAAAATAAATGTACTTAGATATAAATACATACATAATGAAAATGAAGTACATAGTTAAGAATTAATTTTCCTTTGATTTTCTATGTTAAATGCCGATAATTTTTAAATGATTATATTTAAACCATTTAAAAGATATTCGGCATTTGACATATATTTCATCTTCATATATTATTACATTATATTTCGTTAACGACTGTTTCAATTCACTTATTTATACAAAATTTTCTTAACATATAAGAGACTTTCATAGCATATATATTTTAAAACATACAAAGAAATATTATATTTTCTCATAAAAAATGCTCCAATTCTCTAATTCAAAAACATTATAAATTCAATTATTTTTCAGTCAGCAGTTACCAACAGTGAAAAGTTTTATTCCAACGGGTCGAAAATGGAAAAATGGAAAATCCCATCGCAGGTGCCTGCAAACCATTCTCCTGGTCGTATCGCAGCTCAGCAGGAGCCAAAGCACTCTAGCGCCTGACATTAATGCCTCTCTCCTCAGGTCTTAACGAAAAATATGTTTACATTCCGAAAAGGACGGGAGGATTTTTTTAGCTCCCCTCTTACTTTTTTCAGTCTTTGGTCTTACCCATAGAAAGTGCTGAATTCCAAAGCCCCTCGCCATGTAAGGAAATTAAACGCGCCAGAGGAATGCATTTCCATGGAGATGAAAAGAGTGGGAATTCTTGGGCTTCTTCTGATGCATTCGGGGATGAAGGAAGTTGGGGATGATGTTTTCACCCATCCATATCTTTCAGGGGTTTTTCTTGCTTCACCTGGAGATGCTTTTGCACTTTGGGTGATTCCCGTATCACGTTGTAGAGTGGTATATTAGCAAGCTCCGCTGACTTATTAGAAAGCTATTCATCACTTTTTTTCTGTCGATGAATAGTAAATAAGTTTTATGATATATCTCAGTATTGGATGTCATATTTCGTAAATATTAGAGAATAAAAAATCACACGAAAGATTTATCAGAAGATTCAGATATATAATTAAATATTTATGATATACTATATGGTAGATAAATATTTCTTTCAAAAATTTAATAACTTTATAAATATATTAAAGTAATTTATATAAACACACAATTTTCAAGATAATTAGTTATATTTAAAATTCTAATAAGATTTGGTTGTGAAATTTTTTTAATTATTAGAATGTTACTTTAATGTATTAAAAAAATTCAGTTGTATTAAATGAAAAATTTTAGAAAAAAATAATTGGATTTTTATATTGACCGTACTTGTTATTTTATTACCTATTCCTTGAGCCAAAAAAATTATTTTAAATAAGAATGAATCTTTTTATTACAATTAGAATTTTGACAATTAATTTTTTTCAATTAAACAATTTGCATTGTAATTTGAATTTTAATTTATTCGCATTTTAGCATTAGCATGTTTTAATTTTTTTCAGTAGTATGTTTGCTAAATATAACATGAAAAATTTATTTTAAATAAGACTTTTAATTTAATATTCTGAATATTGAACAAAATACTTATATAAGTATTATAGTCATCATAATAAAAAGAAATGTACATAGATATAAATATATACATAAATGAAAATAAAGTAAAATAGTTAAGAAATAATTTTCCTTTGATTTTCTATGTTAGATGCCAATTTTCTTTAAATGATTATATTTAAACCATTTAAAAGATATTCGGCATTACATATACTTCCTCTTAACATATATTACTAGAGTATATTTCGTTACCGACTGTTTCAATTCACTTATTTACATAAAAGTTTTCGTTGCATATAAAATACTTTATTTTATAAAATGTATTTTATAACATACAAACAAAAAATAATTTAAAGATAAGTTCATTTTATTGCTAAGTCATAAATATTGCTCAAATTCTCTAATTCAAAAACAGTATAAATTCAATTATTTTCAAGTCAGCAGTTACAAACAGTGGAAAGTTTTATTCCAACGGGTTTGGAAAAATGGAAAATACCTTCTCAGGGGCCTGAAAACCATTCTCCTGGTCGTACCGCAGTTCAGCAGGAGCCAAAGCACTCTGACGCCTGACATTAATGCCTCTCTCCTCAGGTCTTAACGAAAAATATGTTTACATTCCGAAAGGGATGGGAGGATGTTTTTTCCTATTTCTACTTCTTCAGTCTTTGGTCTTACCCATAGAAAGTGCTGAATTCCAAAGCCCCTCCTATGTAGGGAAATTAAACGAGACAGAGGAATGCATTTCCATGGAGATGAAAAGAGTGGGAATTCTTGAGCTTCTTCTGATCTTCAGGGAGGAAGGAAGTTGGGGAGGATGTTTTCCCCATCCATATCTTTCAAGCGTTTTTTCTTGCTTCACCTGGAGATGCTTTTGTACTTTGGATGATTCCCCGTATCACGTTGTAGAGTGGTATATTAGCAAGCTTCCACTGACTTATTAGAAAGCTATTCATCATTTTTTAATGCGGATGAATAGTAAATAAGTTTTACGATCTATCTCATTATTGGATGTCATATTTCGTATATATTAGAGAATAAATAATCACATGAAAGATTAATCAAGACGATTCAGAAAGATAAATAGATATTTATGATATATGGTAGATACATATTTCATTCAAATTTTAACCAGTTTCGATCACCTTATAACTATATTAAAACAATTTGATATAGTTATAAAGTATTATATTAATATAGCTAAATTAATATTATTTTTTCACTACCAACTTATTGGAACCTTAAATAATATTAATTATTTTTTAAAATTCTATGTTTCATAATTTATATAAAACATAGAATTTAAAAAAAATAATTAATAATATTTAAGATTCCAATAATATTGGTAGTGAATAATAACTTTTTTTAATTCTTAAAATGTTAATTTTTATGTTAAAAAACATTTGTTTTAAAATTAGTAAAATAATATTTTATATAGACCTAACTTGGTGTTTGAATACCTACTATTTATGCAAGACAGAATGGATTTTGACGATGGGACAGACTGGACAGAATAAATAATGAAAGATTAATATTAAAATTAACCTAATTTAATTTAAATAATTAATTTTTATCTGTCATTAATATATGACAGTTATTGATCATCTTGTTTTCAATTAAGCAATTAACATCTTGTCGTAAATTTTATTAGATGAAATTTATTTTAATTTACAATTCTATGTTTTAAAATACTCAATAAGATAATTTTTGGAAAATGCTTTCTCGTCAATTTGTTGTACAACTGTTTAATTGTAATGAAATATAATTAAAAATTTTATTATAAATTAATTTTGCTTTTATTATGTAAAATACCGATTATTTTTTAGATGATTATGTTTCGTCGTATAATAATAATGACTGTTTCAATCCACTTATTTACTTAAAAATTTTATAGCAAATAAAATTTTCCATATTATATATTTTATAAAATACAAACGAAACATTTTATACCACTTTATGTCTAACTCATAAAAACAGTTCCAATTCTCTAATTCAAAAACCGGTATAAATTAAATTATTTTTCAGCCATCACTTACAAATAGTGTAAAGTTTTATTAAAAAGTTTTGAAAATGGAAAAATGGAAAATCCCATCGCAGGTGCCTGCAAACCATTCCCCTGGTCGTATCGCACGCTCAGCAGGAGGCAAAGCACTCTAACGCCTGGCATTAATGCCTCTCTCCTCAGGTCTTAACGGAAAATATGTTTACATTCCGAAAGGGAAGGAAGGATGTTTTTTCATTCTCCTTTTACTTCTTCAGTCTTTGGTCTTACCCATAAAAGTGCTGAATTCCAAAGCCCTTCGCCATGTAAGGAAATTAAACGCGCCAGAGGAATGCATTTCCATGGAGACGAAAAGAGTGGGAATTCTTGAGCTTCTTCTGATGGGCTTCAGGGATGAAGGAAGTTGGGGATGATGTTTTCGCCCATCCATATCTTTCAGGGGTTTTTCTTGCTTCACCTGGAGATGCTTTTGCACTTTGGGGATTCCCGTATCACGTTGTAGAATGGTATATTAGCAAGCTCCCGCCGACTTATTAGAAAGCTATTCATCATTTTTTGTGTGTAGATGAACAGTAAATACGTTTTATGATCTATTTCTGTATTGGATGTCATATTTCGTATATATTGGAGAATAAAGAGTCATACGAAATATTTATCCAGAAGATTCAAACAGATAATTAGATATTCATGATATGCTATTTGGTAAATAAATATTTCTTCCAAAATTTAATAACTATATTAAAGTAATTTCTACGAAACACACAATTTTCAAAATAATTAGTAATATTTCAGATTCCAATAAGATTGGGAGTGAGAACTGTTTTTTTTTAATTCTTAGAATGTGCCTAAATGTATTAAAAAAATTCAGTTATATTAAATGAAAAATAGAAAAAAATATTTTGTATTGACCGTACTTGTTATTTTAATACCTATTACTTGCTCCAAGAAGAATGAATCATTATTAGAATTAGAATTTTGCATTATCATTGGCATTAGCATGTTTGCATTTTTTCAGTTAGAATGTTTGCTAAATGTAATATGAAAAATTTATTTTAAATAACGTGAAATACTTATATAAATATATAATCGTCAAATAAAAAATATTGTGCATAGATAAGATAAATACATAGATAAATGAAAATAAAGTACATAGATAAGAATTAATTTTGCTTTTATTTTCTATATGCCGATTATTTTTAAATGATTTATTTAAACCATTTAAAATAAAATCGACATTTAACATATACTTCAATCTTAACATATATTACTAGAGTATAATTTCGTTAACGACTGTTTCAATTCACTTATTTACACAAAAGTTTTCTTAACATATAAAAGACTTCCATAGTATATATTTTAAAACATACAAAGAAATATTTTATTTGTTCGTAAAAAGTGCTCCAATTCTCTAAGTCAAAAACAGTATAAATTCAATTATGTTTCAGTCAGCAGTTACAAATAGTGGAAAGTTTTATTCCAACGGGTTGAAAATGGAAAAATGGAAAATCCCATCGCAGGTGCCTGCAAACCATTCTCCTGGTCGTATCGCAGCTCAGCAGGAGCCAAAGCACTCTGACGACTGACATTAATGCCTCTCTCCTCAGGTCTTAACGAAAAATATGTTTACATTCCGAAAGGGATGAGAGGATGTTTTCGTTCTCCTTTTACTTCTTCAGTCTTTGGTCTTACCCATAGAAAGTGCTGAATTCCAAAGCCCCTCGCTATGCAGGGAAATTAAATGCGCCAGAGGAATGCATTTCCATGGAGATGAAAAGAGTGGGAATTCTTGGGCTTCTTCTGATGGGCTTCAGGGATGAAGGAAGTTGGGGATGATGTTTTCTCCCATCCATATTTTCAGGGGTTTTTCTTGCTTCACCTGGAGGTGCTTTTGCACTTTGGATGATTCCCGATATCACGTTGTAGAGTGATATATTAGAAAGCTCCCACTGACTTATTAGAAAGCTATTCATAATTTTTGTTGATGAATAGTAAATAAGTTTTATGATCTATCTTCGTATTCGATGTCATATTTCGTATATATTGGAGAGTAAAGAATCACACGAAAGATTTATCAAGAAGATTTTGAAAGATAATTAGATGTTTGTGATAAATATTTCATAAATTTTTTTGTCAATTTTGATATCTTTATAAATATATTAAAGTAATGTATATGAAAAACAGAATTAAAAAAATAATTACTAATGTTTAAGATTAGAATGAGATGGGAAGGAAAAAACTGTTTTTTTTTTTTTTTTTTTAATTCTGTAATGTTTCTTAGTGTGTTAAAAATTTTTTTGTATAATATAGTAAATGTATAATAGAAAAAAGCAAAATATATTTAATATTGACATGACATGATGTTTAAATACCTATTCGCACAAGGTAGAATGAATTTTTAATAGACTTTTGCATTAGCAATTACAATTCTGCATTAGCATTAGTATTTTTTGCAATTCAAATGTTTCTTCTAAATATTTTACGAAAAATTTATTTTAAACAATTTATGAAAGATTAATATGAGTATTGTAGTCGTCATAATTTAATTTAAAATTGTTTATAGGTCATTAATATATGACAATTAATTGTCAGGTAAGTCACAGGTCATTAATATGTCCTAATATATGACAGTTAATCTTTCTTAAATTTAGTTTTTAGCTGTGTATTATAAATTGTGTTTGATTATTTAATTTCATTTACAATTCTAAATTTTTAAAAAATATTAAATAAGAAAAACTTTTTGTAAAACTATTTCTTGTCAATTTGTTGCTTAATTGTTTGTTTCTTATAAGGATAATTAGAATTTGTATAGTTAAACAAATTTCAGATTTTTAATTGATTATTCTTATTACTGGACTGAAATATGTTATGAGGAAAAAAAGACTTTAATGCCAGCACAAATTTGTAACGATCATTCTTTTCTAATGTATAAAGGAGCCAATTAACTATTTTCAACTAAATTACATAAAACTGAATTAAAAAACGAAATTATTTAACATTTTGTTTTGCATGAGCATTAGAACAAAAAATGAATGTATTTTCCGAATATGTATATGTTGTATTTACCCATATGCATAGTATTACTTGAATCTATTTTACATTTTGCATATAAAATATCGTGGGTAAAACATGCAACACAGGTATTTTCAATGCAAACAGACAGCTCGGTTTGTGTAAAATAGAAATCGTATATTCTAGGACTTCCCTTTAATTCATTAAATTTAACAAGAACAATAGAAAACATTTGAAAGACTCATTAATTTCATTATTCTCAAAAGCATAACACGCCACAGAATCGACAAAACTTCTTGATGGAACGATATCCTTATGTAATAAAGCTATATTTCAAATTCTAGAATTAGTAGAATGTATATATATATTTCCCTGACAAAAATAAACAAATCCGAAGGTAACAGAACTCGTCGCATAAATCAATCGAATTACTACACCTTCCTTTGCTCTGCAACCTTCATACCTCGATTGATGATACTCACCCAACCTCGTTAGGAATAAAGCAAATGGAATAAATTCATCCCCTGCATGATGTATGAACAGGGGCGCAAATGGCGTAAAATCAGCCCTTGCCACCCATTTAATTCTGAATGGGTGGGTGGGGTAAGCTCAAAATAAAGAGTCCGATCGCCGTTCGACTGTTCCGTACGTGATCCGGACAGTGAGTTACGCCTTTTGAATGTATAATCGTTTAGCCTAACTCCCCACTGGCCTTTTTTTCTTCGCTGGCATTACGTATTTACCGCTATTTTTTTCTCTGTATGGTACTGACTGATCCAAAGACGTGCGAGATAAAGTTATCTTTTATTAAAGTGGAAAGTCTGTGACATTTTTTTGACGCTAAATTTAGTTTTGAGTGGCATGTGGTGGTGCGTTTCCTTATGGCGTTTTTAAGCTTTATTTTTAGTGAATTATAATTTTTTTGAGGTTTTAAATTCATTTTTCGCACTTATTCGTTTTTATATATTCTTTAGAGATGGAAATTTTAACTTTTCTTCAGATGAGATGCGAGAAATGCGTTATTTATGTTTTATCTTTAGAAGTATTGTTAGTTTGCATATAATTATAGGAGGAAATATTTTGAAAGTTATAAATAAATGTAAAAGTACAAAAAAAAAAAAAAAAAAAACTTCAGTGAAAGATATGGGATATATTTTTTTACAGTTATTTTTTTAAAATTTCAATTACGATATATTATGGAAATGTAAAATTAAATACACACTCATATATATATATATATGTATATGTGTGTGTGTGTGTGTGTGTGTATGTATGTGTGTATGTATGTGTGTATGTATGTGTGTATGTATGTGTGTGTATGTGTGTGTGTGTGTGTGTGTGTGCATGTGTGTATATATGAGTGTGCGCCTGTGTGTATATCTGAGTATGTGTATGTGTGTATGCATGTGTGTGTCTGTGTATGTGTCTCTGTATGTGTGTATGTATGAGTGTGCGCCTGTGTATATATCTGAGTGTGTGTATGTGTGTATGCATGTGTGTGTCTGTGTATGTGTCTCTGTATATGTGTGTGTATGTGTGTATGTGTCTGTGAATTTATGTGTGTGTGTATGTGTGTATGTGTCTGTGAATTTATGTGTGTGTGTGTATGTGTGTATGTGTCTGTGAATTTATGTGTGTGTGTTTGTGTGTGAGTGTGTATATGTATATTGTGTATTTTTTTCAATTCTTCATAAAATAAATAATAATTGATAAAATGATTCTATGGGTTTATTGAGATTCTATGAGTTAAAAAGGATTCTATAAAAGTTCTATGTTTGATAACATAGAACTTTTACTATCTAGAGTGAGGTTTAAAAGTGAGGCTTAATATATAATATTTTTAGAGAAATAAACATACTATATTAAGTAAAACTTAATTTTTATGGGTTTTTTTAAAAAAAGTACATTTATTTAAATTAATATTAATTATGAGTGCATCAATGGCAATTTTGTCCATCTTTAAATACTACTTTCTCCCTTGTCTCTAAGAAAAGAAGAATTCCTCAGTGAAAAACGACAAGTCATTTTTTAGGCTATCCATGAATATATCTAAATTTTGACTTTAAAAAATGTAAGACAGGTCCTGGGTCATCGATCGAAACAGATGTATATCAAAAGCAGCAATGTCTGAAAAATATAGCTGGTTGGATAGGACAGCCCATCGGAGCTTTTGTAAATAGTTTTGATGTGCTTCGAAAACTGTGACGGACCATTTTAAATTTGCGAAATATTTTGTTGTCTTTCAATTTTGCGAAATGTTTTGTTGCCTTTTTATAGACATTTAAGCAGAACGGTATTAAGTTAACGGTATCTTGCCCGTTATCCATTCAGTGATAGAGTCAAATGCATCAACCGCAGTCCGTAACTTTCATTAGGAATGATTCGATCAAGTTCAACAGGTGATCATTGTTGCTGTATTACTTAAGAAACACCATCTTTGGATCATTTAAAACTTTTTGATCAATTATTTCATCTAGTTTATGTCAAACTTCCTTCAATTACATGTTATATACTTTGTTTTTAATGCGGTTTAGTTGTACTTTTCTCAAAATTAAAGAAAAAGTAAAACTTTCCAACGTTCAAAAACCATTAAAGTGTGATGGCCTGATGGACAATTGGCTAATTGGTCGATGGCCTTTGTTACCACAAGCTTCAGGTTCAAATACTGGCAGTGGTATGGATGTTTGTGGGTAGTTCGGAACTAAACGTTAAACTATGGGTCCTGGTCTAATTAGCCTAAAGTGTGTAAAAATTGACCATAGACCGACAAACCGAACCAAATGACGAAATTATGTGTTCACAGTTCTACGAAGTAACACACGTTAAACATCAAATGTTCATGTCAATTGCTTGATAAAAAGTAGTTGTTACTATAAGTAAATTTGTAATAACACTTTATCGGTGAGAAACTGTAAAGACTTAATTTAATTATTTCTATGCATTTTACAAGAATATAATTTAAATTAATTTTTCAACTTCTGCTGTATTAAGACACAGGAAAAAAAAAAAATTATTTCTAGACATATAATTTTATTAATTTCTGATCATATTACTATTAAATTCAATATTTTAAAGTGAATTTTTTTCATCATATTGAATAAGAGTAATTTAAAAATTTGTTTCAATTTAATAATTTATTTATTTCAAAAAGCCTAGTATTATTGCTGAAAAGTTAATAATGTATTTTATATTGCATAATAATTAAATTTAAATGTCTTGATATAAAATAAATTAGCATGTCGTCATTGGATAAATAATTATATTAAAATCAAGCACCAAAAATTCTTCCACTCCGTACTAAAAAATAATTAAAAAAATTAAAACTTTCCTTTCTTTCATTTTTCAAATATTTTCTAGTCGATACTTTAATTAATTACTTAAAAATATTTGACGGCAAATTAAAGTTCAGTTTTTTACTTGAACTTCCATGAAATCGTCATAAATGAATTAAATTAAATTCAAAGTCCAATTACTTAATTAATACAATTTATTTGATAGAGTGGAAAAAAAGATGAAATATATTCAAGTGAAAAAAATTAATGAAAATACAATCAAAACATATACATTTCAAGTTTTAGATTGCTGATTAAAAATCATCTTAATTAAAGAAAAATGAATCAATATATATTATTGGAGCTGAAATATTTACAGGTCTCAAAATGTTATGTGTATCATAGGCTTAGTCATGTCTTATAAGTTTTTAAGTTTTTGTATTAAATTCAATTCTTAATTCCAATTTATCAAATATTTTAAATTATTGTTATTTATTCAACTCATTCAAGGATCACTATTTTTTTAAATTTCGTTACTAATAAAACTTTTTCTTCTAATTAGAAATAAAATATTTCTTAAAAATTCAGAAGCATATTTTTTATTCTATACATCAAGAACTTCGATACAATGATTTTGTTCACTGAAAGAATATATATACTAATTGTATAAATTCATATATTTTTTCACATACTCACTGTAAAATAATGACTGTATGCATGTTCAAATAATCATTGTATATTTGTTCAAATAATCAATGTATACTTGTTCAAATAATTACTGTATTGTTCAAATAACTACTGTATATATATTAGGGATCATACATTAACTTTTTCCAATTCAAATCACCTAGAGCATTGCAATTCTGTCACCAATAGACATGTAAAAAAGTACACAAAAACACTGTTTATCAACTGAGACTGTGTGATATCTAAGTAACATGGTGATATCTTACTAGCCCTCTACTTACTTTTTACTATAATAAATATATATATAATAAGCATATTTAATTAACAATATGCTATAAATAATATTCAGTTTTAACGTTCTAACAAATTTATAATTTTTCATTTTCAAAGTTTTAAATTTATTTAAGGAGTAAATAATAATAATTCCTTTTAAATAAATCCATTTAATAAATCCTTTAATTCTAATAAGTTATCAATTTTTTTTTTTTTTTTGGTGTTATCATTCATTTATAATTATGAACAATTCCTTAACTGTTCGAGAATAAAATTCAGGATACGTTTTGGGGAAAAAAAAGGATAACTTATAGTTCTAAAATTCAAGGTTCAGGTCCCCATTCCCTATGAAAATTTAATTAAAAACAGGAAAGACGTATAATCAAATACAGTAATAAAAAGTTGTTGATGCCTTTCAATGAAAGTATTTAGTAGTACATTATTTTTAAACATAAAGAATGTTTTATTTTATTTTTAGTATAAAACATTAAAAAAAAATCTCCTCAGTAAAATAAGAAAGTAGTAAAATCATAAATAATATATTATAATTTAAACATTATCTACTACATCATTTTCTTAATTCTAATTATTATATGGTAAAAAATTTCTAAAGCTGATGGTAAACCTTTTCGTGGGAAAATAAAGAACGTATAAACATGTAAAATATAAGCATGTAATATGTAAACATTATAAACATGTAATATGCATACAAAATAGACTTCATGGCGATTTATAAAACAGTCAGAATTTTGCACGATAACAGCTATAGATTTGAAACGCTATCATTATGATATGATAGGTAGTTAGGCTGTTGAACCACAACTCTTTTCAGCCAACTTTCAACATTCGGAACATAAACTAATTACCATTGTGGGTTTCAATTTTCGGAACTTAAATCATATACCAGGTCGGCTATTCTAACTTTCTGTATCAAGTTGATTAGATGATAGCTATTTCAGAAGACAAATCGGAAATCTCAATCAAGCGACCACAACCCGGTCAAATTCCATATTTCAATAAAAGAGTGAAGTTAGAGTCATGCAGAATCAAACTAAAAATAACTAAAGACTGAACATGCGCTTTGCATTTTCTTTAATATGCACCCTCAACATTCACATAATATTTACAAATTTTAAAAAGAGGTTATTAAAATAAATATAGTAATTAGCTGTCCTCTGTCATTTTAGCGGCGATCCCTCTTTCCTCCGCTCCCTATTACACAGCAATCACATAAATGTTATTTCATAACAGTGTCGTGCTGCCATCTAAGGATACTATTTAAAGACAATAAACTTCTTACATACACATGTTGTATTTACAGAAAAAAATTGCAATTTCATCATTGTAATCAATAGTTTTTGCCAAAATATTTATTGATAACACATCTAGATTATAATATATGTTATTATGCTAAATTTCAAAATGTATGACAAAAATTGTAAAATGTATGACAAAAATTGCTGTCTGGTATAAAGTTTCGCTTCTCTCATACTAATTATTAGTCGACTAGTAATTATTAGTTATACTAATTATTAGTTGAATGCAATTAATCCATAAATTTGATGCCAAAATATTTGCAGGACAATGCATATATCAATATCGGAGGAAATTTGAGCCAATTCAAAGATTTCCGAAGTTCAGCAAATAAGAGTGGATTAAATTACATATTAACCAAGAGAAGTAGTTCAATTGATAAAAGTTTTTTTTTTCCTAATGCAGTTGGCAAACACTTAGACAGTTGACTTTGATGCCTTAAGGAAAGCGCCACACCGACGTTACTCACTTTGCACTACCGAGATGCGTGTAGCTTGAAGATAAGCTACATACACGGAGCAACAATACCCCTGAAACGCTCTAGAATCATGTTAGTCCTGGACCTACTGATGTGGATTCTGAACCACTACAAACATCCTTGACATCCCGGGACTTGAACCCAAAGTTTTAGCATAAATGGTAGAAAAGTTTTAAAAAGTAAAGATTTGCAAAGTATATTTAAAAGAGGTTTCCCTAGGTTAAAAGCAATTCAAAAATGTTTTCATTTTAAGGATTTAATAATTAACCGAAAATTCAGCCACTTCATTGCAAATAATCTGATGATTACTCCATCTCATATTAGGAGATGTTTATTTCATATTTACCTGAAGAAAGGCTAATGGAAAAAAAAATTTGTTTATGAAAAAAAATTGCTTAACATATTTTTTTATCTTGATTTTTAAAATTAAACAAACATAAAGGAATTTCTTATAACATATCATTAAATTAATGCTGTTATGCAAATTTTATTTTTCAAAATAATTAGATATTATATTTAAAAAAAAATGTTGTTTTAAATAGACCTTTTTAAATTTTAATGAAATTTTCTGCTTAAATGTTTATAAAAAGAATAAAGTTCTTCTTAATTAGGTTAATAAAATTTTTAACAGATGGCTAACCTCATTATTTTTAAGACAGTATAAGCTCGTTATATACATGTGGTCCAAACAAGCACAAAAAAACTCCCATTTTTTTTTTTTTTTAATTATAAGAAATCTTCAAGCTAAGTTCGTTTTTTTTCTCATTATTTTCCAAAAGATTTTTTTTTATCGTTTTTAACGCCACGATAGGTTTATTTTATTCGAAATTAGTTTTTTAGTTATTTTAATGCTTCCAAATAATTGCTTCCATTTTTTTCTTTTTTTTTTCAAGTCGAAGCATTTTAAAGTTATTCCATTTAAGACTAAGCAGCTAGTTATTTTTCACAACTAAATTTACAAAATGTAAACAAAAAAGAAAAAAAAAAATCTCATTTAGGTTTTTATTATATTCAAAATAATACTACAGAAATTCACTTGGAGAAAAAAATTAAAATTGTATTTCTGTTTGTTTTCTATTTCATTAAAATTATTGACATGACATACGATGCATTATGTTTTGTTTATTCGACAACTTTTTATCTCAAAAAAGTTTTTTAATCAAATTATTTTGATTTCTTTCTATAATTAATTAAACTAACAATTTAGAAAATGGTAATTTTTTTTCATGTCATATTTTCTAGTTTTCCTAAAGTTATTTTAACCCTACATTTCTGATAATTAAGATAAAAGAATTCAATTTTGTGTGCTCTAATTTAATTTCACTGTAACTTAATATTTAAATATACAAGCTTCGTTAGAATTTCCTTTTTATCTTGCATTTAAACTCGAATAAATTAAATTATATTATTTTGTTTATAAAATGAAAAAAAAAAAATTATGTTTTCATTTCAAATTAAAATAATTAATAATTTATAATGATTAATTATTGACCGTGCAAGGAATTTAATTAAATCTTCAATGCATGCTTGCGTTGATTTGATGTACAGAAAATGCATGAGATTCAAATTTATCCTTAACTGTGAACAACCTTTTGAGCAAAAATATGCTGTCTGAAACAAAATATTTTTTCTTACTTAACGATTAACGATTGACAGTCATATACTAAAAAAGCAATTAACAATATGCTGTCTGAAACAAAATATTTTTCTTAACAATAAAACGATTGACAGTCATATACTAAAAGCAATTAACAATATGCTGTCTGAAACAAAATATTTTTCTTACTTAACGATTGACAGTCATATACTAAAAGCAATTAACAATATGCTGTCTGAAACAAAATATTTTTCTTACTTAACGATTGACAGTCATATACTAAAAGCAATTAACAACATGCTGTCTGAAACAAAATATTTTTCTTATTTTTTCTTAACGATTGACAGTCATATACTAAAAGCAATTAACAATATGCTGTCTGAAACAAAATATTTTTCTTACTTAACGATTGACAGTCATATACTAAAAGCAATTAAGATTATGCAATTGTCCAACATAGTATGAATTTCAGAGGAAGCTGAATTAGTTATATATAATGCATTTACAGATGGCCTTGTGATTAGGCCCTCGAGGCCACGGATTCGAGATGGTGCCATGGATGCTTTGTAGTGGTTTGGAATCCACTTTAAAACGTAGGTCCCAGTCTAATATGTCTGTAAGGTGTAAACCTAACTACCCAAATCCCATATAAAGCAAATCATCACAGCCTGATGGCCAAGTAGCTAGCGTTTTGGCCATTGGTACCAAAAGCTTCAGGTTCGAGGCATGGATATTTATTTTTAGTTTGGAATCCAGGTTAAGCTGTAGGTCCCCGTCTAATTAACATAATGTGTGCACAAAATGACCATATAACGATAAAATAAACTAAACTAATTTAAACTAAAGAAAAGCATCTTCTGTTCTCGAAATCTGCTACTAGGCAGATGGCATCGACCACCATGGGGCTGTTGCGCCAATGAAGAAGAATATATACAATTATTTAATATTCGTTTTATTAACCTGTGAAACTCAAATTTCAGGTTTTATTGTTATCATATTCAAATTTACATTTATTCTAAAATTTAGTCTGTTTAAGCCAGAATTGCTTTCTTTATCCAGTATTTGATGTCACAGATTTCAAAATTGAGCATCGAACAACAATAATGCTTTTTTATAAACATAAAACAATACACAAAATTAAACTTTTGTTTTAAAGCAAAAGTATGTGCCTGAAAAAAATTAGTATTGCAGGAGTAAAAAAGAAATAAGTATTGCTTTTCCATTGTTTCTACACAAAATCGCATAAACTATCCTGGTAGAATGTTCATCACAGCTACAGATCTATTGCTGTCAGACATCTGGATTAAAGAGCATGTAGGCTACATTGTTGATCGGAATTAATTCACTTTGCTTTTTTTTTTTTAACAAAACTGGAAGCTTTTATTTTATAAAAGAAATAAAGTATCGATTTCAAAAAAAATCGATTTCCATTGTTTCTACACAAAAATAAACTATCCTGGTAGAATGTTCGTCACAGCTACAGATCTATTGCTGTCAGACATCTGGTTTTTTGTTTGAGGAATTAAAAACTGTTTTTTAGGACAAAACTGGAAGCTTTATTTTATAAAAAGAAATAAAAGAAATAAAATTACCCTCAGTATGATCTCTGTCAAAAAGAATAAAATTGGAATTAATTCTTTAAATAAAAAAACAGTTCTATTGCTGTCAGACATCTGGATTGCAATTAAATTAATGGCTTTCATTCAACTCAGAAGTTTGTACTAAATGCAATCCTTTTTAAACTTTTCAAAATTTTCAACAATAGTTTTCTTTTCCTTCCATCAAATAATGTTCATCTCAAAAGTCAATTTGACAATCAAAAGTCAATGTAACAATGCACGTAATTTAAAAAACAATGTTACCAAAAAATGAGTTACGTGTTTGAATATGAAGGAAAACTTTTAAAGAACTGACAGGCATATAAATGAATATTAGAAACTAAAAAAAAAAATGTTTTTAATTTATTTTGGTTGATATAAATATTGACTCTAAATCTCTCTAAATCCACTACGCATCTCATTATCCATGAATGCAATAAAAAAAAATCTTTCGAAATTCACCACATTTTGGCTTAACTTTTCATTATTTTATTTACAAATATTGAATAATTTAACACATACGCGATCTTTACGTACTTTAAAAAAAGGCAATAGCCTTCCATTTTTTAGTTTTTAAAAAGGTTAAGATATGGGAATGCTGGTATATATCGTTACATTTATAAACATATGTTACATAGTGATGGCGGTCTGAAACAGATTATAGCTTTCTCAAACATGAAATAATCTAAATACGAATGATTAAGCGTATATGTACTTAATGTATGGTAACGCTAGAAAGCGCGTTTAACGCTTGAAAACAATTACGTTGGGTGAAGCACAGCAAAAAATATCATTAGAGCCAATGGTGTTTTGTTAGATGCTGTTTTTGAGATTGTACATTTGAAATGATGGCTGCAGAAGATGAGTGCAGTGTAGCAATTATCCCATTAGAAAATTTGTGTTGTTTCTTATTCCACTTGGTCTACAGAAATAACAAGACCCTGTTGTTCTCTTAGAAGGAGGGAAAAGGGGGGCAGCTTCTGTTGTGATGGAGCACCCATAGATAGAAATCTGACTTGGAGCCCGGTCGCTGAAGAAGGATGGAAGTGGCTTCCGGGAGGACTTTCGGGGAACTACCTAATATTTGTGTATCGTATGGAGAAAATCCCCGAACACTTCCACCAAATAAATCTGACAAACTGATGAGCATCACAAATGCCATCTAGACTCCTGGACTTTTGAAACAGTGTCTACAGCAAAGCCACTAGCTAACTGAACCTCAACCTTCTTCGCACATTGCCACTGAACCAACGAATCGAGCAAAAATTTGTAACAGCCATTCACACTTTTAATTTACATAATACTTCTTCATTTAATACTTTTATTGGACCAAAGTATTCCTTAAATAAAGCTGAATTTGTTATATATTTCCAAATTTGATGGCTAATAACTCATGTAAAACACCCTGGTTTAGAAATCAACACTATTCATAAGTGGGGTAGTGTTACTCGCGTCTCTAGCCTATCTTCAATCTGCAGGTGCCCACTAGGTAGGGCTAAATGTTTAACACCGGATCAGCCCTTTACTTTATGGCATAAAGATTAACTGTCTCTGTATTGCCAACTGTATTAGAACAATAACAACAGCTATTCATAAGTGAACTGCATTAATATTATTTAAATAGACAATTTTTAACTTAAGGTAGTAATCAAAACAAATTTAAGCCAGCTTTCATTTAGATTGTGATTTACAAAAATGCATAACATTCCAAAAAGCAGCGTATAAATTAACTATTCCAAAAAGTGATACTCACAACTCTACGAAATTCAATAAAAGATTAAATAAATGATTAAATACATGGCCAAACGTTAAGATGAACGAGAAACATTATTATTAATACGTCAATCTAAATAAAAATGAATAAAAGCACTCAGTATAACAGCAAACATAATTTTCCATAAATAAAAAGACATCCTGCCATCGATTTTTTTTTCCCTGAAGCATGGAATTACACAAGGAAACACAAATTGCAGTGTTTCGCGAATCCCAAACGAGCAATACTCCAACACTTCAAACTTTCCTTTAAACCCATCATTATACATGCTTACTAACGCGATTATTAACCGCGAGTTCATTCAGCTGCAGTAATTAGAAACTGTGACCGTCTATCGTCCGAATGGCCCCGCAATTGAGATGTAATAGATTGACCAAAGCTGATGGTTTTCTGCAGGAGAATTAAAGGTAATGACCCATTTTGCTTCGACGGAGTGCATTCACGATTTTGCTTCAGCTAATGAAATATTCGTGGTTCAGTCACTCTTCGTTTAGCATTATCTGGGATATATTCCATCACTTGATTAATATTTCTAATCATTAATATAATAATTGAAGATGTAACTATTAGATAACATGACATAAGCCATCATAGTAAAAAATTATTAATTAATTAATTTTTGGTAGTTTACCATGATGAATTTCAATTCAAATCAATTTTATCTTGATGTGTGCATTTCCTTTTAAAATTTCAGCAATTGTATTTTATATTAATAAATTTAGTTGATAAAAGTTAGTTAAATTAATAATTTAATTATTTAAATCAATATTTATATATTTATTTTTATATCAAATATTTTTATCAGTATTTTTTTATTTATTTTTATCAATATTTCTATACATATATCTTTTATTTCTCCGATAATCAATATAATAAGTAATGATTACAGCAGAAGGGTAATGCTTTCCGGGAGGACATTTAGAAGACCTACCCAGCTTTTGTGTATCGTATAGAAGAAAGCACGCACTAGGTAATCAGACTAGCGAGAAAAGAAGCTGAACATCACAAATGCCATCGAGCCTCCTCGTTTATTGAAACAGTGTCTACAACAAAGCAACCACCGGATTGAACCTCAGCCCTAATGCTCCCTAGTGGCGCAAGTTCCCGCTGAGCCACCAGTCCGGCAATGAATTCGTAACAACCATTTCTACCTTTAATTTACTTAATAATTATATTTCCTCAATTAATTTATTTATTGGAAAAAACTGAATTTGCTATATATTTACAATTGTGATAATAAATAACTCATACAAAACGCTTTTCATTGGAAATCAACAATATTCATAAGTGAACTGCATTAATTTCCTTTAAATCGAAAAATTTTAACTTTAGGAACTCATAAAAAAAAAAGCTTAAGTCAGCTTTCATTTAGATTGTGATTAATAAAAGTACATGTCATTCAAAAAAACCAGCATATAAATAAACTATTCAGAAAAGTGATACTTACAACTCTTTAAAATTCAACAAAAGTTTGAATAAATGATTAAATGCATGGCCAATACTTTAAAAGAAAGTGAAACATTATTATTAATATGCTAATATAAATAAATAATAACGAATAAAAGCACTCAATATAATAGCAAACATAATTTTACATAAATAAAGACATCCTGCCATCGATTTTTTTTCCCTGAAGCATGGAATTACACAAGGAAACACAAATTGCAGTGTTTCGCAAATCCCAAACGAGAAATACTCCAACACTTCAAACTTTCCTTTAAACCCATCATTATACATGCTTACTAACGCGATTATTAACCGCGAGTTCATTCAGCTGCAGTAATTAGAAACTGTGACCGTCTATCGTCCGAATGGTCCCGCAATTGAGATGTAATAGATTGACCAAAGCTGATGGTTTTCTGCAGGAGAATTAAAGGTAATGACCCATTTTGCTTCGACGGAGTGCATTCACGATTTTGCTTCAGCTAATGAAATATTCGTGGTTCAGTCACTCTTCGTTTAGCATTCTTATCTGGGATATATTCCATCACTTGATTAATATTTCTAATCATTAATATAATAATTGAAGATGTAACTATTAGATAACATGACATAAGCCATCATAGTAAAAAATTATTAATTAATTAATTTTTGGTAGTTTACCATGATGAATTTCAATTCAAATCAATTTTATCTTGATGTGTGCATTTCCTTTTTAAAATTTCAGCAATTGTATTTTATATTAATAAATTTAGTTGATAAAAGTTAGTTAAATTAATAATTTAATTATTTATATCAATATTTATATATTTATTTTTTATATCAAATATTTTTATCAGTTTTTTTATTTATTTTTATTAATATTTCTATACATATATCTTTTATTTCAACGATAATCAATATAATAAGTAATGATTACAGCAGAAAGGGTAATGCTTTCGGGAGGACATTTAGAAGACCTACCCAGCTTTTGTGTATCGTATAGAAGAAAGCACGCACTAGGTAATCAGACTAACGAGAAAAGAAGCTGAACATCACAAATGCCATCGAGCCTCCTCGTTTATTGAAACAGTGTCTACAACAAAGCAACCACCGGATTGAACCTCAGCCCTAATGCTCCCTAGTGGCGCAAGTTCCCGCTGAGCCACCAGTCCGGCAATGAATTCGTAACAACCATTTCTACCTTTAATTTACTTAATAATTATATTTCCTCAATTAATTTATTTATTGGAAAAAACTGAATTTGCTATATATTTACAATTGTGATAATAAATAACTCATACAAAACGCTTTGCATTGGAAATCAACAATATTCATAAGTGAACTGCATCAATTTCCTTTAAATCGAAAAAATTTTAACTTTACGAACTCATAAAAAAAAGCTTAAGTCAGCTTTCATTTAGATTGTGATTAATAAAAGTACATGTCATTCAAAAACCAGCATATAAATAAACTATTCAGAAAAGTGATACTTACAACTCTTTAAAATTCAACAAAAGTTTGAATAAATGATTAAATGCATGGTCAATACTTTAAAAAGAAAGTGAAAGATTATTATTAATATGCTAATATAAATAAAAATAACGAATAAAAGCACTCAATATAATAGCAAACATAATTTTACATAAATAAAGACATCCTGCCATCGATTTTTTTTCCCTGAAGCATGGAATTACACAAGGAAACACAAATTGCAGTGTTTCGCGAAATCCCAAACGAGAAATACTCCAACACTTCAAACTTTCCTTTAAACCCATCATTATACATGCTTACTAACGCGATTATTAACCGCGAGTTCATTCAGCTGCAGTAATTAGAAACTGTGACCGTCTATCGTCCGAATGGCCCCGCAATTGAGATGTAATAGGATTGACCAAAGCTGATGGTTTTCTGCAGGAGAATTAAAGGTAATGACCCATTTTGCTTCGGCACGAGTGCATTCACGATTTTGCTGCAGCTAATGAATTATTCGTGCTTCAGTCACTCTTCGTTTAGTATTCTTATCTGGGATATATATTCCATGACTTAATAATATTTCTAATCATTAATATAATAATTGAAGATGTAACTATTAGATAAGAGGAAACAAGCAATAATAGCAAAAAAGAATATTCATTTATTTATTTATTGGCAGTTTACCATGATGAATTAAAATTCAAATGAATTTGTTCTTTTTATGTAAATTTTTTTAATATTTGAGCATTTAAATGTACCTTATATTAAAAAGATTTTTTATTAAATGTTAGGTAATTATTAATTCAACGTATAATAATTCAGTTATTTCTTGGTTTATTTTTATACAGATATATTTTATAGCTTCAATAATCAATATTATAAGTTCATAATCAAAGTAAAAATAAATACAAATATTTTAGTCAGTATTCTTATTTGGAATATATCCCATGAACTTGACTAATTTCTAGTTATTAATATAATAATTGAAGATGTATCTATTAAATAACATAAAATATGCAATAAAGTGACAAATGTTTCATTTATTATTTATTTTTATCAGTTTACCATGATGAATTAAAATTCAAATTAATTAGTTCTTGTCATTTATATTTCCTCTTAATGATTCAGCAATTAATTAATTGTACTTTTATATTAAAAGATATAGTTAATAAAAGTTAGTTAATTTAATAATTCAATTATTTCTTGGTTAAATATTTTTATACAGATAGGCTTTACCGCTTCGATAATTAATATTGTAAGTAAATGAAGTTTAGTTCATAATCGATGTAAATATAATTACAATAATATAAATTTTTTATTGTGTAATTATTTTATTAAAATGCTATTTTAAAACTAAAGTAAAATATTGATGGTCATTATTATGCACTTTATCAGTGTACCTCCCTTTCAAATTTCCAGTCATTCTTTGTCCACAAAGAATGAGAACTCTGCAAAAATAAGCTTCATATTGCCCATGATGAATGGGAGATTGTTACGTACATATTAAGAAGTTTTTAAAATCTTATAAAGGCTAGAATATCTTATTAACTGTTTTAATGAAACTTTTTTAGAAGGAATTTACTTTTCAAGATTTACTTTCGAATTTAATTATTTAATATGGTTTTCGAAAAATTACATGAACTAAAATATTGAATGTTGAGTTTCGTGATATATGTTGATAATGCTTTTTTCGACTCCGAAAGCTCTACAATCATCCGAACTCGAAAATTCGAACCCGAAATCTATGGCACCGGGACATCCGAGATATAAGATCGATAAGCATATAAGCACTCGATATAAGCTATCATCAGGCGCCAAATTGATTATTAGATATTAAATAAAATTATATAAATATATTTACTGAATTAAGGGGTAAAAATCTAAATTAAGTACGGAAATGGATTATTTGTGGATTTATTTATTTCAATTTTGTAGATTAATTAAGTATTGTTTCTTACATTTTAGAAATTTTTTAAAGAGTTTAATTTTATCTTTACATCCAAATAATGAAAAAACATGGAGTTCTGCAGATTCAACAAAATTTACCAAAATGTTTGAATAAAAATGACTTTCAATTTGAAAAAAAAAAAAATTAAAAATCAGTTTCATTTAATTAAGCATATTGGAAACAGGAGCTCTTCAAGTAGTTAATGTAATAGCACAATGTTTGGAAATTAATTTTATTTACTAATTTACTAATTAATGCTTATGATCTCAAAATTTATAAATAATTAATACAATTACTTAAACGTATACCTTATAACAAGTAGTTATGCATTATAATAAGAAAGCGTGGCTTAATAACAAGTCAAATTCTACAGATGTGTTTCATTTATTGACAAATTGGAAATGCATTTCACTCATTAAGTTTTTAATATTATTGCTCCAAATTAAATACTTCTCCATATATTAATTATTAATTAAAGATTTTTTGAAAAAGACGTTCTTTGATGTTGAAATTGCTTAAAAATTAATAAATAAGCATTTGAAAAAAAAACATTTTTATATGTTCTATAATATTTGTTGTGATGGACTTATGTTTAACATGAATTTTTGAGTAGTGTGCTTTATTTATAAATATAGCTATGTCCTGATTTTAAAAATTCACCCGAAAATATTTCTCACCTAGGGGATAGCAATTTATACCCAAAAAATAACTCCTGTATCTTACCTTTTGCGAGTGAGCTCTCAGTATTCTTTCAGAGGGGCGTAAAACCTTTGATACGCGACCAAATTCTGACGTAGGCCGAGCGGAAATTTTTCTTCCCCGAAAACTGGCAATTGTTTACACATGCGTTTAGTTTTTCTTTCGGATTGAAAAAAAGTTTGGAAAGCACTCGGTGCTATGATCAAAAGCTCGCGCATACAAGTATATATATGATTTATAATAAACATTCAATTAGAAGTTCCTTCTATGCGTTTGTTGTTCAAGTACAGTAACCGAAGCCGATATGATTAATTTACAGTGTTTTCAAAAAGAATATCCTCTCTCGATTATTCCTATAGTAATCAAGCTTCTTTCTACTGACGGCGACATTGTAAACTCCCAAAAATGTTTCTTTTTTTTTTTCTCATAGCAGTTCCTTTTATACAAACATTCTGATTCCTGAAGAATCACCAGTAGATAATGTTTGCTTGATATTATTTCAGTAGTTCCGGTGGTTGGAATTGAATTTTAAAATATAACTGAGTTTGTTTTTTAATATTATTTAATGTCCAGAAAATTTGTTATTAATTTATATACGTCGTCGATGTTCAAAATATATTATCAATCAATTATAACTTCAATTATTATTTGTCAATAGATGATTTCATGAATTAAAGGTGTTCCATTATATAAGTTCAGTTAATAATGTATGGCAGGTCTTAAGGTTAGTTTACACTGATCATTTAGCGTTAAGGAATTGAATACAAACATTTATTGCTTATTCAGTAAGCATATCGTAATATATCCAATATATATATATATATATATATATATATATATATAGATATTATTTACTAATTTACTAATTAACGCTTATGCTTTAAAAATATCTAAAGAATTAATACGGTTACTTAAAAGTATAATTTATAACAAGGAAGCATGGCTTAATAACAAGTCAAATTATAGACATGTGTTTTATTTATTGTAAAACTGGTATGACTTTTCAAATATTATTTCACCAAAATAATTAATTTTCCTTGTTTGTTTATTAATTAAAATATTTCTAATCAACCCTGTGTCTTACTGCTGAAATTGTCTAAAATTTAATTAATAAATTGTTTATAAAATATTTTAAAGTATTGTATAATAAATGCTGTGAAGGACTTATTTTAAAAGGCTTTCTTTTGCGTAGTGTGCTTTATTTATGTGCATAGATATGTCCTGATTTTAAACATTCACCCGAAAATATTTCACACCCTGGAGATTGCAATTTAAACTCAGAAAAACAAATCTCTGTTGTTAGTTGAGCTCTCAGTCTTCTTTTGGAAGACCGTAAATCTTTGATGCGCTACCAAAATCTGACGTAGGCCGAGCGGAAGTTTTCTTTTCCCGAAAAGTGGCAGTTGTACACATGCGTTTAGTTTTTCTTTCGGACTGAAACAAGTTTGGAATGCTCTCGCGTGCGACGCTCAAAGCTCGCGCATACAACTGTATGCATGAGTAGTATAGTAACCGAAACTGATGTGATTATTTTCCAGAGTTTACAGAAAGACTGTCCTGTCTTGCTTGTCCCTGTAGCAATCCTGCTTTATTCTACTGATGACGACGTCATCAACTCCCAAAAAATGATTTTGTTCTCACTGACCCATCGCCTTCAGTAGATAATATTCGTTTCATGTTATTTCAGTCTTTCTGCCCCCGGAATTGAATGTAATACAATGTAATTAATTAATGTAATTTATTGGCTTGTAAAATTATTAATTTGCATCCGTCTCCACTGTACAAAAAAATTGCCAATCCGTTATAACTTCAATTACTATTCATGAATAGATAAAAAAAATAAATGATTTTGATGAATAAAAGATGCCCCATTATATATGTTCAGTTAATAATGTATAATGTATGACAGGTCTCATCTATCTAATTACGTTATTTACACTGATCATTTAAGACTTAAGGAATTGGATAAGAACATTTACGACTTATTTAGTGAGCATACTTTGAAATATCCAAAAGTAGTTTACAAATTTTAATTTTTTTTTTATGGCCGAGTGACTAGTGTTCTTACTGTCTGTAACAAGGTTTAGAGTTCGAGTCCCAGCGGTGCCATGAATGGTTATAGTGATTTGGAATCCATTTCAAACCGTAGATCACGATCTAATATGTTCGCAGAACAAACATTGTGGGGGCAGTGTTGCTCGCGTCCGTAGCATATCTTCAAGTTACACATGCCCCCTGGGTAGTGCTAAATGAGTAACAGCGTTCGTCGGAGCAGCGCACTTTGGGCAGTTAAAAGGGACATGGTCAACACGACCCGGTCCTCGACTCAACTAAAAAAAAAAAACATTTTAAATTTTTAAGTTAAATTTTAGAGTTATTTTATTATATTATAAATAGTATCATATTATTATTATTACTTTTTATGTTACACTATTATTTTATAAGCAGGAATATTTTCTAAAGGAAAAATCTGAAGCTTATTAATTAATTTGATGCAACGTTGTAATAAAACCTAATAACAAAAGTTTCAAAAGATGTTGACACACTCTAAAATATAATACATATTTTTAGTATACTAAGTTGCATAAAAAGTAATTTTTCCATTACCCATTTTCAAAATATTCATTAGCAAAAAATATATCGGAACACATTTAATATTCATGAATTCTTAATATTTCATAATACTTTTGCATTGTGTTAGATTTATGCTCTAACTATATATATAAAAAAGATGCGAATATTCATTTTTTGGTGGGAAATTATTTTCCGTGCTTCGCCTTTGCAAATGACAATGATTGATTACAATGTGAAAAACAATTAATTTTATAGAATTGAAATTTTCTTACAGTGTAGGAAAAAAAATGATTTTTTGCGAAGTTTAAAAAATAATTATCATTATGAAAACAAATATAATTTTAAGTTTCTTAATTAATTGCAAATCATTTCTATTAAATGTAAAAAATAAAATAAAGAATTTTTAAAAGAAATAATTGTGCTAAACGATTCAAGAAATCATTTAGATAATTTAATAATATAAACTATTTGAGTACTAATTAAGATAATTTAATGAAATTCATCTTTTTCAATATCTATCTTTCTATATACATATATATATATATATATATATACATTCTATTAAAATATATGTCAAATTTTATTGTTTTATTGCTTATTAAAAAATGAATTTAATAGATTTAAATAATGAATAAAAAATGAATTTTAATAATAAAAAATGAATAATGAATCGTTGAATTTAATGAATAATGAATTTAATTAAATAAAATATGTATCTAAAATATCTGAGATTTTAAATTTTAAATTTTTTTTATTTAAGGATATGTCAATAGAGAAAAGATTGCACAAAAAATAAAAATATTTCTCTTCTTTGTGATAATTCAAAAATACTGTGAATTACGTGTTAAATTTCAAAATTACTAAAATTATATTTACTATTAAACATTACGTAGTTTATACTAAAATTTTACATGCTAAAATAATTAATTTTAAAGCTATTTTATAATTATGAATATATTTCGAATAGAGATATGCCTTTTTATATATGAAAATAAATTAGGAGTAATTAAATCACTTCCGAAAGCATCACTTCCGATAGCATCTCTACATTAATATTTACGGTTATGGTATTGTACTTAAAGAACAAATTTATAATAATGAATTACCCATATACTTATAATATGATAACTGATAATGGTACAAGGATAATGTATAAATTATCCTAGTATTTTAAATAAAAATAATAATGTTAAAGTATATTAAAAAATTTAAAATTAGGGATTACTTATGAAATTTTGTAATATGAATTTTGATATTTGTTTGAAACACCATAATTTCCCTTGTATAACATCAGAGCACCTTAAATGTATCCATTTAACTTTCAATCAAAACTATATGTCAACTAACTATCATTCTGGGATGCTCATTTGGAATTGATTCCGGCAAAGCAATCCATAGTGCCTACGCAACCTTCAGGATGGAAGTCTGTGAAGCCTGGTTGAAAGGATATAAGCCGATTCTTGAAACTTCCCAAACAAAACTTCTGTGACCCAGTTTGAGAAGGTACGGAAACTATAGTAGAGTATGCGTTTAGGAAGAATTTTAGGCTTTCTGTGTGTGTTTAATGTTTTAAGCTGATATATTTTATGGCCTTATAATGTTTTTGACAGTTTGCATGTTAATTTCTGGAAATGTTACTATGAGAGAGAGTAACACAGTAAATGTACTAAACATTATCATTTGCTCATAATTTCGATACGAATATATATATAAAAGCATAATATAATCATGACTAATAAATATAATCATGACTAATAAAATAAATGACTATAAAAATGAAAATTTAAAAGAAAAATCTTAATCTTAACCTGGGTGCTATAAATATTCTAAACCGCAGTTCTCATTTTATAAGCTTACAGCACCGTAAATGTATCTATTTAACTTTCAACCTAAGAGAAATGATATCTTTCAAGGATGCGCATTTGTAAAAGATCCTGTCAAAGCAGTCCATAGGGCCTACGCAACCTTTAGGATAGCAGTCTGCGAAGACTGATTGAATGGATATAAGCCAATTCCTCAGACTTCCCACACAACAGTTTTGCGACCCATTTTGAAGAGGCACGAGAACTCTACAGTATGCGTTTAGGAAGAACTTAGGTTTAGGAAGAACTTACAGTATGCGTTTAGGAAGAACTATACAGTATGCGTTTAGGTATACAGTATGCGTTTAGGAAGAACTTAGGTATACAGTATGCGTTTAGGAAGAACTTAGACTTTGTAAGGCTTGGAAGAACCCAGCTTTGTGTGGGTGTTTAAAATATATTATTCATAAAACCATTTCTAAACACAGAGTCATCTTTTAAAACAATAAAATAACAGGCAATCGATAAGTATATTATATTGTTGTTGTTATTTCTTATCCCACATGGTAGACATCTAGACCAAGTCCACGATCCCATGTGGTCTCATGGTTGAAGGGAAAGGGTACATATTCTGTTGTGATGGAGGTGACTGCAACGTCTGTTGTGATGTTGTGAACCGCAGGTAGAAGTCTGACTTGGCTCCGAGTCGCTGACTTTTTACGGGGTAGGGTGATATATAAATATGATATAAAAAATTATACTTTTAGATTTCTTTAATTTATAATTTATTTATATAGATAACATTAAAAGTGACAACATACCAACGCGATAGAAAAATTTTTCAAAAAGTTTGAAAAATAATAAAATTAAATTTCACTAATTACATCTTATTTCAGAAAATGTTCCATTTAATTATTTTTTTTTTATCTAGGATGATTATTGTTGTCAGCATCAAAAATATTCATTACTTTCATTAATTAAGTTTTTAAAAGTTAAAAAGAATTTATTTAAAAATAGAATTAAATGCACTAGTTTCAAAAACATAATTATACAAAAATAATAAAGCATTTATTATTATTAAAAATTCCTTTTAACTCCATAAAACTACCGTTGTGGTGTGGTAATTCAAATTTTATTTTCTCATGGAATAATTTTTATCTACAGATTTGATATTAAAATAATGATTATCGTTAAAACAAAAATTTTGCTACATAGTAGATTTTGATAAAACGTTATTTCAATACTGATCGGTACTGGTTATCGATAGTCATAAAAAGATTAATTGCAGAAGGAAAATAAAACTTTATAAAGTACATCGATACAAATTTAAAAAAAAAAAGTTATGAAAATTTTTTTATTGTACCACTACAAGTAAAATTTTTAAATTGTACTGTATAAGATTTATTCCCCCAACTTTAAATATTTAACTTTATATTATACATAAACTATATATTTCTTTAATTTATAATTTATTTATATAGCTAACATTAAAAGTGACAATATACTAATGCGATCGAAAAAGTTATCAAACTCTTCAAAAAAAAATAAAATTAAATTAATCTGGTTTCAAAAAGTATTTCATTTCAATTTTATTTTTTTTTAATCCAGTATGATTATTGCCATCTGCATAAAAAAATTCATTACTTTTATTCATTAAGTATTTTCAGAGAATTTAAAAATAACGTTTATTTAAAAATAAAATAAAACACATTAGTTGCAAAAACATAATTATACTAAAATAATAAAGCATTTATTATTCTTAAAAAATTCATTTTAACTCCATAAAACTGCCGTTGTGGTGTAGTAACTCAAATTTTATTTTTCACGGAATAATTTTTATCCGTAGATCTGATATTAAAATAATGATTATCGTTAAAACAAAAATTTTGCTACATAGTTGTTTTTGATAAAACGCTATTTCAATACTGGTCGGTACTAGTTATCGATAGTCATGAAAAACATTCATTGCAGAAGGGAAAAAAACGTTAATTGCGTGTAAAGAGTTTAAATTAGCCATTAGCGTCAAACTAACATACCGTAAAGCGAGCAAAAATAGATAAAGAAAAAATGTATATTTCTCCAGTCCAATGCGATCGCTTTTTTTTTTTTTTTTTTCATTTTCTTTGTTAAATAACCGCGTCCATTTTGGTTTTTGCATTTTAACCCTCAAAGTACTTCAACGACACCGATTTTATTGTAATTATTCTGATGCGAGTTTGGCAGCCGAAATTGCATTTCGTTGGCATTATACATGATTCCATTAAGCTAAATCGATAGCAGTTATGGATCGTAAAAAGCTCATATTTCGGAACATCAAGTTCTCAGATCATAATGAAGAAAAAGAAGGGGGGAAAAAAAAGAATGGGGAAAGAGATGAAAAAAAAAAAAAAAGGAAAAGAAGAAAAAAATTTGCCGTTCCAGCACTTGTAAAAAGAACAGAGTGACGGATAAGTATAATCAAACCTTAAACCAATTTTAGTTGTTTCCTTATGGCCTTTAAGTTAGAAACGGATTAGGTAATGCATCAGTTTATTTTTTCTTAAATTACATTGTGTCCAGATAAAATTGGTGTGCAGTAAAATATATTATACATTTTTAAAAAAGTAGTTGTTTTTTATTTGTTGTAAAAAATTATTGCAAAAGAAATGGAAATTAAAATTTCAATTTAATGTAAACTGTCATTTAATATAATAAATCTAACATTAACATGTAAGAACACTTTCTCAGTTGATTTAAGATAAAACATCGAATAATGCTTTTATCTTTGTTGTTTTTAAAATTTTAAAAATTAGTTTTCGATAACAAATTATCTTCAATGCTGCATTTTTGGAAAAAAAGAAATGATAACCAATTAATTTACATGAAAATACAGTCGATAATTTTTTTGTTTAAAATAAAATGAATATCTAATCAATAGTTTTTAAAAATTTTGATGCGATAATTTTTTTAGAAAATATAAAATTAAACGAAAATAAAAATAGTATTATACATATATATATATATAATCGGCTCGACTACAGAGTTCCTACTTTATTTTCACTAAAATAAATTTTCTTTGCTTTCAACAGACTATCTTTTTGAACAATTTTACAATATTTAATTATTGCATAATTATGACCCCCGAAATGTAATTTCAATAAATATTTTGTACAAAGAAACCATGAAAAAATTTAAATAAACCAATCAAAATTTATGAAAGAAATTAAAAATAAATAAATAAACCTAAAGAAAAATTGAAGGGATCAAGATAACGAAATACTAATCATGGCCACCAGACTGACGGATAACGGACAGAGTGACAGATAAGTATAATCAAACCTTAAGCAAATTTTAGTTGTTTCCTTATGGTCTTTTAATGTTCGAAACAGATTAGGTAAGGTACCGGTCTTTTTTTTTTTTAAATTACATTGTGTCCAGAAAAACAAGGTGTACAGTAAAAAATATTTTAAATTAAAAAAATATTGAAATTTGTCAGTTGTAAAAATTTATTTCTGTTTAATGTAATCTATTTTTGAGGTTAATGCCATATATAAGATAATAAATACAACTTAAACATGTAAGATCTCTTTCTCAATCAATATAAGATAAAAAACACTAGATGAAGATTTTTGTTGTTATGTATGATTTTAAAATGTACTTCACGATGAAAAATTATCTTCAATGCTGCGTTTTTGAAAAAAAAATGATAACTAATTAATTTAATGTACATCAGTTAAACTCGATAATTTTTTGGTTAAAATAGATTGAGTATTTAAAATGTTTTAAAAAGTTCCTCTGCAATAACGTTTCCTAAATACTAAATAAAATTAAATGAAGAGAACAATAGTATTATATATATATAATTATATATATATATATAATTAAGACTATAGAATTCCAAAAGTTTATTTATTTATTTTTTTTTTTTAAAAACCTTATTTTCACTTTGAAATAAAATTGTATTGGCTTTTACCAGATGATTTTTAGAACAATTTTACATTATTTAATTAATTAATTACATAATTATGATTCCCAGTTTGAAATTTCAATAAAAAATAAATAAATGAAAAATTTAAAGGCAAGATAACGAAAAATCTCTACCAGATAATTTTGGGTAAAAATGAGGATTTGATGTGATTGTTTTTATATTATAATCAAAACGTGACATTATTTATTTATTTTTTAATTATCGTGTTTAATGGATAAAAAAAAAGTAAATTTTTTTATTATTCCTGCAGAACAATACAATTTACGGCATCCATTTTTGCTTTTTGCATTTTTAATACTCGTATTACTGCAACGGCACCGTTTTTTAACAATTACTTAGATGTTATTCTGATTTACAAATAGCGCAATGAAAAATTCTATTTAATTATGTCGATCGCAGATATGAACCATAAAATATTCTTGTTTTATGACATTATGGTCCGAAAACAAATTTTTTAAAAATAATTAAAAAGGAAAAATTTTAAAAAATTTGGTAGGAAAAATGCATGTAAACATAGTACACTTTTGGATTGGAATAATCAAACTGCATTTTTAGATGAAGCCGATATATTTAAATGGATAAGATAAATTGCTTTCAAATTTAAATAACAACAATAAAAAAACCTGTTACTTTGCTTTAATATATAAATATGCATGTAAGGAAATACAAATAATTTTTAGCTATAAGATTTTACTGAAATAAAAAAAATTTTAATTAGATTATTTTTCAGAAGATTTAAAGAGATTCAACTGCAAGATATTTCCAAACTATTTTCGTTTGTTGGATTTGCAAATTTTATTCATGTGAGAGTTATAATAGTTAATTTATTTTCATTATATTTTAATAAAAAAGTGTGAAATAATTAATAGAATAATATTAAATGAAACACATATCGAATGAAAATTTGAAGTTAAATAATAATGTTTCGAAATAATAATAAGTTTCTAATAATAAGTAGTTTAATAAATTATATTGATAATATCATACTTTTTCTACGACAATAGAAATATGAAGATGAATTAACTGTCATAATCTATCTTTCTCTCTCTGTCTATATGTATATATGATATTATATATATATATATATATATATATATATACAGAGAGAGATAGAGAGAGGGAGAAAGCTCTGACTTTGACTTGAATAATGTCATCTAGTGAACAGAAATAACATGGATTATAATATCTTAACGGTATGTAATCCTTTGATATCACTAATTTTTATTGGTTTGTACGGATTTCCAGGTGGCATCTCTTCATACAATGCCAATGTATGTTTTTTACAAACTATTGTATCCTTATTTTTAATTTTTAATTATTTTAATTAATCTGCCATTACGGTTTTACCATTACCATTTTACCATTTAATATTTTGAAATGCTTATCACATGGATTTCAGTTTCTTTGCTGCAGCTTCTGCGCATTGCAGATCTTAAATATTTTTCCTTTTTTTTTTTTTGATTTTTGATTTTTGAGAGTTTTGAATTCTAGCGATCTCTTTTTCGAATGCTATGATGGTTTTGTTATGCAATTTACGTGTAGCGAACACAGGAAGCAGCTTTTGGCATGTGCAAAATGTTCGTATTTCAAATATTCACTACTTGCTTGTTCTCTTTTGGTTTTTGTTGTTGTGTTTTGTGTTCTTTACATATTTCGTATTACACTTTAGGTATTTGCACTTTTAGACAATTCAGATCTTTAAAACTAGTTTCTATCAAAAAATGAAATCACTGTCTAAAACTTTTTTTTTTTAATTAGAAAATATAAAATATTAGAATGTGAAAAACTTATTTGACTTATAAAATTTAAAGTAAAAATGTTTTTTTTCCACATATATTCAATAGTAGTAGAAATTCTTATGCTTCTTATATTATGTTTATGGACTTTACAATACAATAAAATTTAAAAGAATCATAAAATTTATAATTAAAAATGCATTTAATAGCAAGAAATTTAGTTGTTACACACTTATTTTAATCATGTTTTTTTATATAAAAAATATTTTGTTGCCTGTTATGTTCTTTATATATTTGACTTGACATAATTCCTTAGCACTTTAGAAATAAAATTATATATTCAGAAATAAAAATTAAAGCTATTTTCAAACAAAAATGAAAATATTGCCAAAATCTGAAATATTTTATTTAATTAGCAAATATATGTAAAAAGCTTATCTGACATATAGCATTTAAAAAGTAAAAATGTTTTTCACATATTTTATTAGAAATATTTTTGTTTATGAATTTAATATGTACCTAAAATACAATAAAATTTTATAACATTAATGAATTTATAGATAAAAATATATTTAATAACAAGAAATTTAGTTGTTACACTCTTATTTTAATCATGTTCTTTTAATAAAAATTTTTTTGTTGTCATATATTTCATATGTTTGGCATTACATAATTCCTAGCACTTTTAGGCAATTCAGAAATATATTTAAATCTAGTTTCTAACAAAAATTCAAATACTGCCTAAAACTGAAATATTTTATTTAATTAGCAAATATAAAATTCAATGTGAAAAACTTATCTAACTTAAAAATTTAACGTAAAAATGTTTTTTTTTTTCACATATTTTCCATTTTTAAATTAAAAATTTGTTTTTTAATCACTTATTTTATTTTTGTTTATGGATTTAATAATTAATATCCTTACAAATTTTCAATATAAAATGTTAATGGATTTAAAAGCATTAAATAATTTATAATTAAAAATATATTTAATAGCAAGAAATTTGTTTTTTTTAATCACTTATTTTAATCATGTCATATTGATAAAATCTTTCCATATAGGATTCGTAATCTTAATTAATAACCTTGGAAATTTAAAGTAAAAATGTTTTTTCACATATTTTCAATAGTATTAGAAATTCTTATGCTTCTTATGTTATGTTTATTTATTTAATATTTAATATGTACTTTTTTACAATACAATAAAAATTAAAAGCATCATAAAATTTATAATTAAAAATATATTTTTTTAATAGCAAGACATTTGTTTTTTTATCACTTATTTTTTAATCATGTCATATTGATAAAATCTTTTCCTTATAGGATTCATAATCTTAATTAATATCCTTGGAAATTTAAAGTAAAAATGGTTTTTTCCACATATTTTCAATAGTATTAGAAATTCTTATGCTTCTTATGTTCTGTTTATGGATTTAATATTTAATATGTACTTTACAATACAATAAAAATTAAAAACATCATAAAATTTATAATTAAAAATATATTTAATAGCAAGAAATTTGTTTTTTAATCACTCATTTTAACCTTTTTTTATTTGATAAAAATTTTTTTCCTTTTAGAATTCGTCATTTTAAACAAATATCTTCAATACAATAAAAATTAAAAAGGAATGAATGTATTTGGTATAAAAAAAAATTAATTATTATTTGATATATACTAGTAGTTTTGATAACATAAAGGAAATAGACATATTTCCTAAAATTATTTAAAATAATACAAATTTATAAAAAAAAAATACAGATTTATAAAAACATTTTTCGTTATTATTGAGGAATATAAACAATTATAGTATACATACGCGATTCGTAATTTTAAATGAAAATTTTTTTGTTTTTTAATGTATATTCTTGAAAACATAAAAGAGATATATTTAGTAAAATTATATGAAATAATGGAAAACTTATAAACAATTTTTCTTAAGTTCTTAAAGAATGTAAACAATTATAATATACATTTATATAAGCATTGTCCCTTGTAACATTAGCAAGGATATATATAGCAGCAAAAAATTTAGTTATAACACACTTATTTTAATCAAGTTAGATTAATAAAAAATCTTCCTTATAGAATTCGTAATTTTAAATAGCTATATTTAGAATGATTGTGTTTGATGGAAAAAATTAATGTTTTTGGTATACTGTTTTGAAAACATAAATTAAATGGACATATTTTTAAAATTATATAAAATAATGTGAATTTCTTGACAATTTGTGTTCATTTATTATAAAAGAATATAAACAGTTATAACATTACATTTATGTAAACATAACCTTTGTAACATTAGCAAGTATATATATGTATATATATATATATAATATAAGCATTTCAATATGGAAAACTTATCTGACTTTTTTACATTGGATTTTTGCTTTTGGATTACTTACATTAGATTCATAAAATTAAAAAAAGCATTAAATAATTTATAATTAAAAATATATTTAATAGCAAGAAATTTGTTTATTAATCACTTATTTTAACCATGTCAGATTGATAAAATTTTTCCTTATAGGATTCGTAATCTTGATTAATATATTTGGAATGAATGTTTTTGGTGAAAAAATTCATTTATTTGGTATATAGTTTTGAAAACATAAAAAAATAGACGTATTTACTAAATTTATGTAAAATAATGCAAATTTTTAAATAATTTTTCTTGACTTATTAATGAAAAGTTATAACATATATTTATGTAAACATTATCTTTATAATATTAACAACAAAATGTTGCCAAATAGATGAAAAAAAAAGTTTAATCCTGAACGTGATTGCGTTTCATTTTGAGGTTTAGAATTCCAGCAGCGGTATAAGAAATTCCAGCTATATAATTTTTAGACAGTTATCCAACATTAAAGCGCAACTAGTGAAAATATCACGTCTTAGACATTTTTCGCAATTTTGTTGAGTGTTTTGATGCCATAGAAAAACATTTAGTCTGGTATTAAATCTAAAATATTCACAAGAAAATATACTTTGGGGATTTTTAAGGTCACATAATTATATCACGAGAAAAGTTAATAAATTATAAAAGAACATAAATATAAAATATAGCAAATCTTTTCTTATATGCGTATGACATTTAAAAAAAAATATATAAAACTTTTCCAAAATTTTTGATTATTCGAAAATAGTTTTTCTTAGTTAAATACAAAGAAGAGATTCATAAACATGTTTACGTTTCTAATTTCCTGTGCATCAGGAATATATGAAATTAATGATGTTATTTTGATCTTGATAATTTGCTTCTTTTAAAATATGGATGCTATTTAAATCTTATTTATATATATTTAAATTAAAGATTCATAATTCTTTATTTTTGTATTTTCAAATGTATGTTTGAAATTACGTTATATAATAATAGATTTCTTTATTTTAAAAACGTTATTGTTTTAATGATAAATGACTATTAAATAATAATTTTGATAAAGATAATCATATTAATAAAGATAATTCAGTTTTAACTTCAAAGTTTTATTTTCATTATATAAACAAATATCTTGTAAATTAATGCTTTTTTTCAGGTATTTGTAAATATGTTATTTATAAAAGATATTCTACGAAACTATTTTTAATAATATGGTAATTATAATAAATCTTAATTAATTAATACCCAATTTGTTTTATTCCTCAATTTTATTATTGTTTACCTTTTCAATTTCTAATATCATTTAGTATCTAATGTCTGTAGCATGCAAACCAAGTGAATAGTCTATAACGAACTGTCACCCTAGTGATATATTCCTGCCATAACGAAATTAAAGAACCTATACCAGAATATTATAATTTTTAAAAATGCGATACCCTTTTCCATTTAATAATTTTTTTTATTTAAAACCATTTTAAAACGCAGAACTTTGGCTTTCGAACAATATTGATTGGAACAAAAAATATTTATTTTATTGAAAAAAGATTTATTTCGGCATTTTTTTTTATTTTTTCTTACTCAATGCATAATGTTCTATTTTCCGCGGTAGTATTGAGAAAAACTCGCATATGAATTTTATTAGTATTATATCTTACTAAACATTAATATATTTTGAAAGATATTAATTCAAAATAAATTAAGTTTAATTGTTAGAAAAACTCAGAATCAGATGTTTTCTTTTAAAAAAATTACTGTTTTGATTTTTAATACTTTCGTCTCAAAATGATATTATATATAGATATTTAGCGATTTCAAAAATCCCACTGCCTTGAATAAGCATCCCTCCTCATGAAATTATTAGATTCATAACCCAGTAAATCCTTTTAAATTAGAATTGGTTATATTCCACTATAAAATAAATCGAAAATAATCCTGGCATTTATTGTATACTGTATGGTTTTGATGAAATATAGATCCTAAAAAAATTTTTTAAGAAAAAAATTTCAGTAATGAAATATTTCAGGAATTACTTGAACAATTTTGTAGAGAAAAGAATAATTTTCGTTCTTTAAAGTGCATTATCAACAAAACTTATTAATGAAATTTTAGCTATAGCTACATAAAAGCTAATTATCTATAGAACAATAACTCATGTTTTAACTTATCGAAAATCCTGAAATTAAGAATCTCTTTCTAGACTATTTATTATTATATAAAAGAAGCAATTTTCCCCGTTTATTTATTGTTATATATTTTCCATTATGTTATCTTTTCGTCTCAAAATATTATACAAAAGTTTTAATTAATTTATTTTCATCAATCTTAATGTTATTTAATTTTTTTTTTTAAAGCACCATAATTCTTCATTTTAATGAAAATTTTCCCATGGGCTAAACCATTTTTTTACAATTTTTTTTCCGCACTGGCTAGATTATAGCGGGACAAATCCTTAAAAAATAATTTATCCAAAAAAAAAAATAATAATAATTGCAATAATTAGAATTCCATAGAGCTAGTTACAAATAACTTCTAAATTTATAATAAATATATATTCCAAAATGTATGTAATTAAGACATTACGAATTTCTTAAAATACTTTTTAAAACAAGAAATCAACAACATTTTTTTGAAAATATAATAATAATTCATCGATAATGATACCTTATTAAAAACAATTACATTTCATTTAGTTAATAATACTGATAAAAGATAGTTGTTTAATACTTTAAACTTCAAAACAATTATACAAATAGAAAAAATTATAAATATTTATCAAACAGCTCATTTAAGTATTTATATTAACACGTGAATGCTGAATATAAAATGTTTCAACTAAAATCGGGCAATTTTAATAAATTTAAATATATATGATTAAGTTAATGATTTATTATTAACATTCTCGAATGCTATTTGAAAAATGGTTTTCAGATGTAAATCATTAAAAAATAAAAAAAATATTATCGTAAAATAAGAAAAGAAAGGCTTATTTTTAAAATGTCTGCTTATTTGCATAGTTTTAACATTACTTGAAGTTAATTATAAACTTAATTTCTTTTGAGAAATATTACCTATAAAGCCATTTTTTTCCATTTTTAAAGCTTTTAATGCTTACTTATTCAAGTAAACATTAAATATTAAACTGAAACTACTTCGTAAACTGGAAAGGGACTCTCTTATTAATTAAAGCAAATAGAGTTATCTTATATTTTAATTTTTTCCACTTTTATGTGCAAGTGAAATAATTTATGTAAAGTGTTCTTTATATAAAATAATTTCTATTGTTAATATATATATTTAAAAATATTTAAAACCTCCAATAAAATAAATGTAATTATAAATTTTAAATAATAATATAAAATATACAGTTGTAAATAGTTCTAAAAATTATTTTTAGTAAATAATTGTAAATAAATTTAAAAGAATTGTTTAAAGAAACTCTTAAAAGCTAAAAAATATTTTACAATTTACTTCATAAAGAATTGAGTAATTAATTAAATACATAAAATACTAAAATATAAAAAAGCTTAAATTGATGTAAAATATTTTATAGAATTTACCAGTAAATATAATTTTCTAACTTTAAAAATTAAATCATATGATTCATTAGTATTGCTTATCAAATCACTTATCAGTGTGTGCATATATTTTTGATCTTTTCAAACATATTTACAAATATATATACGTATAAATATTTTAAATATTTATAATCAATGATACAAATTTTATTTTTTAATCTGTTTAGTCTCATAGTCCTTTTGTTGGACTGTTTTATTACATCTCGATCTCAAAATAAAAATGCTATTTTTAAAATAGTAAGGATGATTTTATTCCACTCTTTTACCACAATCTTTTCCGAGTCTATCTAATATCATGTGATGCTGCTTGTGAAGATTTTATTTTTAAAATTAAAATGAACAGTAATCGTTAGGGTAAAATCTAAGTATTACCCAATAAGATGAGTTTCATTTTATTGGGTGGGATGCATTTAAATGAAACAGTCTAAATTCAGTTTTCACTTTTAATTTTTCCAAATATAGTACAATAGGATTATAGGCAGGTCGTTACTTTGTCCTGGTGGAACCTAACAAAGTGAAATATATTTGGGTAAAGTTTGTTATGTAAAAAGTTACAATTTGGATTACATTTTTTAAATAGATATTAAAGCCTAATTTTGATTGTAATCCGGATTAATTTTGATATTTTATTTAGTAATCATAAAACCTTTAAACTTTCTTTGTTTATTTAAACCAAAATTGTTCTTCTTCTTTCTGTAATAAATAATTTGTTTCTATTGCAATCAAATAAATATATCCAAACCGCATCAGTAACTTCATATTTCCACTTATAGCCTGCCAATAAATTTCATTTAATAATCTGCTCATATTCTAGGCTAATAAACATGTTTTGATTTAACTAATAGACATCTAGATATTTTTTTTTTGTTTTGATTAGCTTTAAATCATGTACTGTAATTTTATATAAATTATCTATAGAGGTGTTAATACTTTTATAGGGTCGGATGGCCGAGTAGCTGGTGCTCTGATTTTCGATACAAGATTGGGGTTCGAATCCCGACAGTGCCTTGAATGTTTGTAATGGTTCGGAATCCAATTTAAGCCTTAGATCCCGGTCTAAAGGATCCCTATCCCTACACGGGTTGTTGGACTTAGTCTAGATGTTGCTATTTTCTGAGTGGGAGAAGAAACAATAAACATTTTATTAGTTCTTCTTGGGGTTGGCTTTTCTTTTAAAACATAAGATGCGACCTTAAATAAAATAAGAGTTGTATATATTTTCGTTGGGTGTCATTTCTGATCTTTTTTCTCATTCAAATTTAAAGTTTGATGTTACATACTTTTCTTATGATGTCTTTATTATTTATATTGTCTTTCTTTATTTATGATGACCCCTATCTACGTGAAGAAATATTAGAAATATGTCTTCCTTATCATATTTTAATAATCAAATAAGAATATTTTTATTCGTGAAGCTCTAAAATATTCATATTACGACCCTTATTTATTTTCTAGCTGCATTTTAAGGCAATAAGTAATTTTAAAGATGTAGGCGATTATTAAATATTCCTATTCAAAAATGTTGCCCTTCAATTTTTTTTTTAAATTTAATTCATTAATTTAATCAAAAATTCATTCATTTAATCAAAAATTCATCATTTAATCGAAATCGTAAAAAAGTCTCAGAACAGTTTCTATACCTGATGAAATATAACGTATTTATGTAAAAATATTTCTATTGTATTTATACCGAAAAGTAATAATAATGTTTAAAAAATCTCAAAATTTATAATAATGTATGGGATTTTCTATTAACTGATACCATTTCACGAATGCTTATATTTTAATTAGTGTTTACTTAAAATTTACTTGAAATGGAAGCGTCATTTTGCCAATGAATACCGAAAGAGCTTAGAGCTTAGAGCTTAGAAGCAATATGTATGCCAACTTTGTGAGCATTCTTTCCATGACGTTGAACTTAACGACATTTCATTTACATTGTTAATTTTATAAGGATTAAATCTTCAATACAAGGACTTAGGAATTTTCTAAAATACTGCATATACATTTAATGGGTATGCTATCTTAAAAAAATAGAAAACACTGTCTATATTTGTAGATAAAATCAATAATTTTTTAATAACAAAACATAATTTCTTTTTTTTTTTTTTAACAGAAGAATAATTTATTTTATAAAATTGTAATATTTTTTTCTTAACTGAAGACTAAGAATAAATAGCGTAGAGTAGATAGTTACAAAGGATGGAATAACAATAATACATTCCAGGGACACGATATTTTCTAGTTCCCAAAAGTGGTTATTTCTCCAGTTAAAACTGATTATCTATCTCAATTCTTCTTTCAACCATATAAAGATATATGAGAGAAGAGAACTACATGTCCTTCAGAGAGTCATTGTTGTTTTTGTGTTTGTTTTTTATTGCCTCCTTCGTGTGGTGGTGGCTAATATTACACGCAACAGGAAATTTGCATAATCGGTCTAGATGGTGAAAATATTCTAGTATGTAAAAGCGACAGCAGCACCAAAATCTCTTCTTTCAGGTGACATTGGTCATTATTTTTTTCAGAATTCCTATCAATATTTCTTCTTGGAAATTTGTCCTTGTAGAAAATTTGGTTTCATTTCATTCAATAGTTTCATCTGTGGATGCACCCTGTATAAACAAACTTTCATCTTGATAGTTTTTTTTTTTCTCAGCATACCGCCCAACTTAATAGTCATACTATTTCTAATAAGAAGAAAAAGCATGAAAATACTTTTTATGGAGTAATTTTCTTGAATGTCAATAGGTCGACTTGTAGGTCTATATCACCGCGATAGACAACAATACATTCAGATCACTGAAAGTTTTAAAAATTAAAAATTAACATTAGTTGCATAGATGTTGTTAGTTATTATTAAATTAAAATTGCTTTTGTTTTCAATTATCAGAATAACCATTTTTACACTATTAGGTAAATTGTATTTTTCATCTAGCATAATCGATGGAATATTCATATACACCATTTAATCTCATTTAACTTTCCCTTAAAATGTTATAAATGCATATATATATATATATATATATAATACACCATTAATAGGACTAATCACATAGCACATTAATAACCTAAATACACTATGTATTGCCAAAGTAAAGTGATTTATCTGTCAAACATTTAATTTCCTGAGTGTCAATAGGTGGACTGGACCATTGTGTATCTAGAAAACCGCGACAGAAAAAAACATATTGAAGTCACTCAATGGTTTAAAAATTAAAGAATAACATTAGTGCATAGATAATGTTAGTTATTACTAAATTAAAATTGTTTCTGTTTTCAAATATCAGCACAATCATTTTTTTTACCATTTGGTTAATCGTAAATTGTATTATTAACCTAAAAACGCTATGTATTGCCAAAATAAAGTAATTTAATTGCCAATCATTTAATTTCCTGAGTGTCAATAGGTCGATTCGACCATTGCGGGTCCTAGATTACCACGACAGTACACATCCCATTCAGATCACTGAAGGTTTTAAAAAATTAAAGAATAATATTAGTCGCATAGATATTGTTAGTTATTACTAAATTAAAATTGTTTTTTTTCAAATATCAGAACAATCCTTTTTTTTACAATTACGCAAATTGTATTTTTAAAAATTACATCTAGCATAATCGATGGAATATTCCTACATACCATTTAATCTCATTTAACTTTCCCATAACATATTATATAAGCACATATATACATGTATAATACACCATTAATAGGACTAATCACATAGCACATTAATAACCTAAGTAAGCTATAAGTGTTGTCAAAGTAAATTGATTTAATTAGAACAAAGCGAAAAAAATTTGAGACAGAGCAAATAATTACAATTTATGAACTATAACCGAAACCTTCATTAAGCTCTAATGAGAACAATGAATATTAAATAATAAAGATCTCAATTTAAGTCTCTTAGTTTTATCGTTCAAAAAAAAAAATAGCGTGCTAAAACGCGCGGATAAATCATTTATCTTTCTCGTCAATGCTCAAATCCATTTTAATACTACCTCTTGTTTTAAAAGCGCAAGAGGATTATATTCAAGACGCATTTGCTAGCTCTCTAATGAAGAGTTTCGACATAATTTATTGTTCGTTGTAAGTCGTTAATTGCTACACTTACAGCGCTTCTTAATTGTGTCGCGTTACAAAAGTTTAACGCTGCATTTTTTGCACTAATTTGGTATTAATTGCTCTAAAAATAAAATAAAGTCATTAATCAATATCTGCAGGCATTCTGGAGCAGGGTTACGCGAGAATAAATATAATGTTCATCCTTGTTGTTGTTTTTTGAACAACCTAACGGCATCATTAGTTTTTGTTATAAACGGATGCTTTAGAGTATTCTAATAATTTAAAGTAAAGGTAAAAGTAAACTTTTATTGATTATGCGGTAGCTAATGACTTTGAGAGCTTTTTATCTCAGATGCTTAGCTTTTAAAACAAAATGTTAAATCTGATCTCTTTTCTTTACCAAAAATGTGAACTAATGATAATTTTACAAATATTACATTCATTAAATATCCCTTAAAATTCATACTGACATAAGTAAATTATTTTTATTGATCCGTTTTTGTCTGCTGTTCATATTTTTGAAAGGACAAAATGATAATTTGTATAAATATGTGACACATAAATGAATGATATTAATTTTGCAATAACAAACACTTCATATTTTTTTTTTAGTGCTTTAATAGTGTAATGCATTTTTAAGAATGGTTTTAGAGTTATTACTATACAATATATTGAGTGGTAGCTAATGACTTTTAGTGCTTTTTATCTTTTATGCTTAGCTTTAAAAGTTAAATCTGATCTCTTTTTTTACCAAAAATGTGAACTAATGATAATTATACAACTATTACATTCATTAAATATCCCTTAAAATTCATACTGACGTGAGTAAATTATTTTTATTTATCCGTTTTGTTTGCTGTTCACATTTTTGAAAGGACAAATTGATAATGTGTATAAATATGTGACACATAAATGAATGATATTAATTTTGCAATACATTTTTTTGCAATAACAAACACTTCATATTTTTTGTTTTAGTGTTTTAATAGTGTACTGCATTTTTAAGAATGACTTTAGAGTTATTACTATGCAATTTATTGATTGTAAAAGTAAAGACTATATTTGTTGATTATAAAGAAAGTAAAGACTTATTTATGTATAAGGATGTTTATCGGTTATAACTACTGTTCACATTTTTGAAAGAACAAAATGATAATATGTATAAATATATGACAAATGAGTGATATTAATTTTGCATAATAGGCACTTCAAATTTTTTGTTTTAGTGCTTTAATATTATAATGCATATTTATGAATGACCTTAGAGTTATTACTATAAAATTTATGGATTGTAAAGTAAACACTATAATCATTTAGAAAACCAATTATTTGAATATTTGCTTCATTATTGGCATTAGTTATTATTTTTAATTCTGTAATAATGCCATCAAAACAAACTTATTTTTGATGAGTGTTTTGTTACAATTTTATACAAATTATGTTTACTGATTTGTTACAAGTTATATTTTTAGTAATTTATATATAAATTGCGGCATAATATTAATATAATAATATAATATAATTACAGCATCATTATAATATTACATATTACTTTTTATATGCCTAATTTATTAATTACAGCATTTTAAAAATAACTATATTGACTTAATGTTTACATATAGAAACCAAAATAACTGAGAATTTTAAGTCACACAAAACAAAAGCATATACACTCATGTCCATATATTAAGGATAATGAAGTCGGCAAAAGAAAGAGACAGAAGCAAAACAAATTTGACTTATTTGTAAAGTCTATTTATTAAACAAAAGGTAAAGAGCAAAAAAGATGCTATATGTTTGACATAATTAATAAAAATTGCGATTTTTACTCCTGGAGCAAAATTTCAAAAAAGAACCTATTTACAAAATACAGTATAACATGGTTAGTATGATGGTTAATATGGAGTATGTCTCCCGGACGATGCAATACAGGCCTTACAACGCCTAGGCATGCTGAGTATCAAATTATCAATCTGATCTTGGGGAATAGCACACCACTCATCAAGCAATGCCCTCCGAAGTTCCGGTTGACAGGTGGGAGGGTTGACGGGCTGCAATTCGTCGGCCAAGCATATCCCACACATGCTCTATTGGATTCAAGTCCGGTGAGTATGCTGGCCAATCCATACGGGTGATATCCTCCAATTGAAGGATATCCAATTGAAGGCGCTTGTGAACAATTTTACTTCTTGGCCACCATTCCTTATATACCGCTCTCTTACACTCTCGTCATTGTGACGTACTATCCGCGCCATCTGGTGGTTTACTGTAATTTGCATATTCTTCTTCAATAATTCTACAGGTGATAATTCTACAGGTGATAATTCTACAGGTGAAATATTTATTTTAGAGTTCAATTTATGTGTGATTCTGAATTATCCTTAATTTATGGACATGAGTGTACTTTTTAATACGTATGCGCTGTCCCATTGTAAGAATTTATTCTCATTAAGTAAGTGAAATTTTTAGGAAAAAAAGTATAATGCGTTTGAATACAGAAACATAAGACTCTCATTGCTATTTTTAATATCAAACTTAATAATTTAAGCATTGTTTAAATTATTAAATTTAAAAAAAGGTAAGAGTAGTAAAAAATTTATTTATACTGAACTCATTTTTATTTTTGTAATTGGTATTTGAGTGTTTGATAAGATACTAATTGTAATAACATTATGTGAAAGTATCATAAAATCTTTTATGAATTTTCTTACAAAATATTGAAAAAAACCCCATTTTTAATATAGTAAACAGAATTTACAGGCTATTGTTTCATGTTGTGTGTGTGTTGTGACTAATCCTCAGTGTGCAACTGTGCGGGATGGATATACCATGAGTAATCTACTCATAGATGGAGGGAAAGGGGACAGGTTCTATTGTGATAGAGCACCCGTAGGTAGAAGTCTGACTTGAGTGTTTTGTTACAATTTTATACAAATTATGTTTACTGATTTGTTACAAGTTATATTTCTAGTAATTTATATATAAATTGCAGCATAATATTAATATAATAATATAATTACAGCATCATATATAATATTACATATTACTTTTTAAAGACACTTACAGTCATATGAGACCGGGACCTACGGCTTAAAGTGAATTCCGAACCACTACAGACATCCATGACCCGCTGAAACTCGAACCCGAAACCTGTGGCACCAAGCGCTAGGGCGCTAGATACTCAGCCATTCAGGCCCAATTGTTTCATAACTCATTTTAACGAGTCATTAAAATATGATTCTTGAAAAGTACCAAGCAAATTTCATTTTGTTGTGCTAACAATCTACTGTCTTTCAGATTTCTCTAATAAAATCGAAGAGTAATATTAAAAATGTGCTATTCTGTAAGTATTTGATGCAATTGCAAGTACTAATCAGAATTGTTTACATTCAATCTCAATAAATAAAGATCAAGACAATGTATGCCCAGTTCAAAGATTGATTTCTATTGCATCTTGTATCGTTATAACACGAGTTATCCATCACATAATATTAATTCCCCCGATAACGCAACAAGCAAAGGAACACACAAATATATTCTTGATTTATAGATTTTAGTCTTGCTATCGGATGCAATCATGCAGAAAAAATATTACTATTAACCCATACTGTGACGTCCAATAAGTTTGCGACTTAATATTATCTGCTCTATTGACATCACTCCTAGATATCATTACTAGTGGACAGCTGATATGATTTGATCGATGGTTGCATGGAAGTATATTAGATAAAAGGAAGCATCTTATATATATGGCGACGTATATGTTTCACTATTAGAGATGATCATTAATCAATATAAGTTTAATGAAAGGGTTCTTGTTCTGCTCGACATGGCATAATGTGATGATGGAATCTGCGAAACAGTGCCGCGGGACCAATGTGCCGACGTTTGGGTGTTAATATTGCATTAGGTTATTGATAATACGGACATTAAACTTGGTCGCAAATAATGATTTAATCATTGTGGGGTGAAGCAGTGGTTGTATGAATTAAATTGTAATAGCTTAATTTCGAGATGATAATCATATCAAAGCAGCTTCATTGTGAAAATGCATGATTAATTCTTTATTTCATGAATGTAATTATGAAGTTTCATTTATTAATTGATATTATTCGAAATGGAATTCCGGCAGTTTCATGGCATTATTCAGTTTTTAAAGAGAGGATTAAAGCAATACGAATACAAACGTGGCAAATATATAGTAAAATTATTATTATAACAATAAAAGCAATAAAAAAATTTCAACAATTCCTACACCATTGCTTCTAGCTATATTGTCATCTATTGGCATATATTCTCAATTCTTATCTAGATGCTTTAATGTAGAAATTTTAATATTATACTTAATTAACATAAAGGTTTTTAAATATATACTTTTATCTACCACAATAATGTACAAACATCAGTGATATTTAATATAAGTATATACAAAATATAATTATTAATATATATTATTTTAAGTTTTCGGAATTTAAAATAAATACAACACTCAATTTATTGAAATATTTATTAGAAAAATAATAGTTATTGATTATAAATAAACTAGATTTACGAAGCAACATTATTAATAATATAGCAATTGGTATATTCTAGTTTCAGAATTTAGTGCGTTATTATTATTTTTTATTTTATTACAAACATGTCAAGTTATAACAGTAAAATTAATATAATAATAAAAGCAATAAGAAAATTTTTACATTTCATGCACCATCGCCTCTAGTCATATATAAAAATCATTTCATTGAAATATATTTTTCAATTCTTATATAGACAGTTTAATATATAAATTTTAATATTATATATATTTAAAGATATACATTTATCTGCCTTAAAAATGTACAAATACCGCAGTGATATTTAATCTAATCATATGCAAATTATAATTATTAAATTATATATTCTTTTAATTTCCAGTATTTAAAACAGATGCAGCGCTCAATTTATTGAAATATTCATTAGCGCAAAATAGCAGTTCTATTGAAATACCATTGATCATGAATTAACCAGATTTACAAAGATTTTCGTTTTAGCTTCGTTTCTTGCTTCAGTATTTAGTGAGTTATTATTTTCTTTTTTTTTTTAATTAAAAATATAAAAATACTATAATTTTCTTAAGATAATATAAATTAAATTATTTGAATTATTATTTCTTTTTAAACTTATGCGAAAAATTAACTGCATGGTGTAATTTCGTTTTGATATTACTCAATACTGCAGGTACATTGATAATTTTTTATTTGTGTGATAGTTCAGAAGAAAACAAGTTTGAAGTTAGTAAAACTATTTTGCTGCTCTCTATTATTTATATGGTTATTATTGGTGTGTAGATTTAACTTTTCCATCTTTCAAGCTGTAATTTAAAGTATCACCAAATCAAGCTGTTAAGTTTAATTATAATGAACAATTACAACAAAATTAAACTATAAAGTGCGGAATGATTTTACTATGATAGAAATATTAACTTAACATTTTTGTCAAGAAACAGCTATAAAAATGATATATATAAAGTTATATTTCTCTTATTAGCTTTTATAATTTATTCTCATGTTGAGATGTCCATGTCCTTTTTGCAAAACATAATAGCTATGGTTTTTAATGATGGTATTATTTTATAAAATGAAGTTAAAAACAATAAAAACTTATCATTAAATTGTCAAAGAGTGGAATTTTATAACAAAACAATTTTTTAATATTACAGTATAGGATAAAAAACAAAGGACTTCGTTAGCAATCACTTTAGAGAAAACACATAAAATTTTCAAACCCCTAGTGGAAGATGATTAAATATATTTTATATAAAATAAAGGAACTTTTTTAGTTTAGTCACGCAAGTTATTCGTTATGTTTCACACAGACTTGTCTTGAAAATTATATTTTTTAACACAAAAACTATCTTATTTAATACAAAGTATATATATTTTATACCTTCAGTTTTATTTCTCAGTTTATTGTATATATGAATTTTTCGACCATATAAATTGTCAAATACATCCCTATTTCATTCAGTTTTTTTTATTTTATCTATATATAATTCAAAAAAGGAATAAAAAAAAACAGATTGACTTCTTTAATCTATGTCTTCAATTTATTTAAAAATCTTACAATCTAAAAAATTACCAAAACAAGCAATTTATATTAGTATCTTCCCATTTGGTTCTAAAATAGATTAGTAATGATTAGAAACTATAAACATATAGCAAGTTTAGGAAATTTTGAATTATCTGGGAAATAAAAAGATGATTTTTTTAAAATTAAAAGTAATTTCAGAACCTCCTGGTCTCAGTGAAACATAATAGATATGCACTAGGAAATGTATGCACTAGAATATGTACTAGGAAGAAACAGCAGCTCTGAGCATTAACATGTAATGTAATCTTAATTATGTTTAATAATGTTCTCAAAATTAAAGAATGTGAATTTAAATTTTCTGATGATTGCAAAAAAAAATCTTAAAAACATTTAATTATGATACGTTCCTCCTGATCAGTGATATAGATTAAAGCTTTTTTTAAGATAGGATGGGCAATTATGAATATTAATAAAAATATTACATTTTTAGTTCCTACTTGAGTTTCTACATTTAAGGGTCCTTACGAAAATTCTCAAAAGCAAATAATTCAGGTTAGTTATTTGTAATCTGTTGAAATTGTTTAGTTAAGAAAAATTAAATATGTTTGAATTGTTTTATAACAAAATTCAAAATTCAAAGTTTTATAACAAAAAATAAAAATATAATTAAAAAATATTAAATATATAATGAAAATACTTAAGGACAATCAAATGCTGATAATACTTGATCTAGTTGATTGTTAAATCAGGATATATTCTCAGCATTAAATGACAAAACCACATGGAAAATTTTTAACAGGTGAAAATTATGATGAAATTTTTCCAAAACCAGAAATTGGGATCAATTTTCCTGACTATGTTTCAAGGCCTAAAATAATTAAACTAGAAACAAAACTTTGATTAAAAGAAAAAACTTTTTGCCCAAACTTTTCATGTGAAAAATTCGAGCACCATTCTGCGTTATTGTCCCATGCCACCAAGATGATACAGAATTTTAAACTCACTCGAATAGTTTCGAACACTTTGGGCTCATTGAAACATAGCAGATAAGTAGTAGAAAGTATAGGTACTGGAATATGTACTAGGAAAAAAAAAGCAGCACTGAGCATTAACATGAATATACTATTAATTATGTTTAATAATGCTCTCAAAATTAAATAATGTTTATTTAAATTTTCTGATAATTGCAAAAAGTTCTTAAAAACATTCTATTGTGATACATTACTACTGATCTGTGATAGGGAATAGAACTTTTTAAGATAACGCAGATAATTATGAATATTAATATAAACATTATTTTTTTTTTGTTCCTACATTTAATTGTCAAAAGCAAATAAATCACGTTAGTCATTTATAATCTGATTAAAATTGACATCAAAATTTTACAACAAACAATAACAATATAATTTTTATATTAACTTTTTAATATTTTTATAATTTTTTATAATAATTATTTTTATAATATATTTTTATAATATTATATTTTTATAATTTTTAAATACCTAAGGAAAAAACCTACCTACGAAAAAAATGTGAAAATTCTTAAGGACTTTTGAAAAGAACAATTTGAAAACTCTTAAGGACAATCAACTGTTGATACTACTTGATCTAACTGGTTGTTAAATCAGGATATATTCGCATCAATAAACGACAAAACTACATGAAATATTCTTTAACATACAAAACTTATTATGAAAATTTTGTAACACCATAAATTGGGATCATTTTTTCAGACCTAAAATATTTAAACTAGAAACAAAACTTTGATCAAGAAAAAAAAAAAACTTTTTTTCCCAAACTTTTCACGTGAAAATTTCAAGCACTATTCTGCTTTATAGAAGATGATAGAGAATTGTGAACTCACCCGCCCGGATATTGACGTCCCTGCTTCCGATAATCCCGACCGAGTTGGAGGCCGTGCATCTGTAGGTGGCAGAGTGGATATCTTGTCGGAAGTCTTCCGGTCTGAACGGGGAGAAAACGAGGGATGCATCGGGTCTTATCTGCAGAAGTTCCGCTATTTCCTGCACAGGGGTCCCATCCTGCCTAATCCAGGACATGGTGGGAAGAGGAACGCCACTTGCTGCACATGTCACCACGGCACCGGTGGAGTTGTAGAACTGGACTTTTCCTGGCGGTTCGACAGTGAACCGTGGTCCAACAGGGTTGCGTTCGCTTCTTGCAACTGCAACGAATAATTAATAATTATTGTAAAATACTAAGAATATTCTAAATTAAAATTATAATATTTCAAGTTATTCTTTGAATATTTTAAAACATAAGAAAACCTATTTTATGCGCAGTTTGCAGCATTCTATCTTTTCATATTATTGCATATACTATTCGTATATCCATAACATCCAAACCTGTCGTTCGAATCCAAATTAACATCTTCCAAAAATATTTGTTAGCCACTATAATAACGATATATTATAACTGCAAAAATGAAATTAGTCTGCTCAGCCGTTATAATTATCACCCATAAAATTTAGAATTTATTGCAAGAACAAAATGCATAACGGCAATCTTAAACAAATAAACAAAGATAAAGTATCAATAAATCATTTTAAGTTAATAAATTATGTTTATCAGTTATCATTGAAAACTGAAAAAAAAGCAGATTAAATAAAAGAATTTTTAAAAACCTTAGAATTCCAAACAATTTTTTAAAAAAGTACATAAAAGAACTTTAATTAAAAAGCACGTGAGAAAAATTTAAATAAACCTATAAGAACAGCTAGTACAGCTGTTATAACTATCACCCATAAAATTTAGAATTTATTGCAAAAATTAAATGCATAATAGCAAACTTAAACAAATAAACAAAGATAAAGTATCAATAAATCATTTTAAGTCAATAAATTATGTTTATCAGTTATCATTGAAAAATGAAAAAAAAGCAGATTAAACAAAAGAATTTTTAAAAACCTTAGAATTCCAAACGATTTTTTAAAAAAAAGTACATAAAGAACTTTTTAATTAAAAAGTACGCGAGAAAAATTTAAATAAACCTATAAGAACATCTAGTACAAAAATTATAAAACCAATAAATCAATAAGAAATATTAAAAGTCGTCCAAGACATCATTCCCCTACTTTCCACAAAATAATATCCATATGTTCTATGGGTAATAAATGCCTCTTTTTTTATAATAATAAACATTATAAAAGATAACAGCATTCCTTAGAATGATTTTCATATAGTTTATAATTATAGTATTTAAAATAGGTTGCTTTAAATGTTTTTGAATAGGTTGTTATTCTCGCACAAGATAGGTGGATTTTTAATTATATTAAAGTTTACACTAAAATTACAATCGATATGCTGTTTTTCGATTATTTAAACATTCTTAAATATATAATTCACAAGAAGAAATGTAAAATTATACCAACAAAGCTGAAATTATATTATTTTTAAAATAATATTTCTAATTATACTTTTTTAATACATTCCCTTTATATGACTATGACTAAGATATTTCAATTCATGTCTTTTGTTTTCCGTTCTTGTCTGTGGTCAGCGATCTCCCATCATGAAATACCCAAAAAATGGAAAATATTTTAATGTGTTTGACTCTATTATAAAGGAAAATTCTACGAATGAATTTTAGAAATAATTTAAATTTATCATCAACATAAATTTAAAATCATTATATTGAGGCCAACAAATGAACTGTACAAATAAAGTGCATTTGGTGCAGTTATATAAAAAATAAATTCAAAATTCATAATATATCATTGCACGAAGAGTCAAAGCAGTAAAGTTAAAAATAAAAAATTGCTAAATTGACTAGGAATACCTCAAGAAGTAATTGAATATTATTTTTAACCTGAATCTGTGAGAATAAAAAAATATTTTTAATATTAAATAGTAGTTAATATTTTTATGAAATAACCAAATATTTTAAAGCATCTTCTATAAACATTAAAACAATTTTTTTTTTTCTGATTTGCTATGACATTTATTCAAAGGCTTAACTTCAAAATTAATTGTGGTTGGATGACTATAATACTTATATAATCATTCACTGAAAATTAAAAAAAAATTAAATATTTTTTTAAATATAAATTTAAGTATATTTATTTAGTGATGGTTTAGTTTAAAAAAACGATGTTACTATTTTTTATCTATGCATATGTTAAATAGTTTGTTTGGGATTAATATTTTGCTCAATTTTTTGTATCCATGCTGTAAGTAGATTTAGCATAAAGGTTGAAAAAATATATCTCTATAAAAACTGTACTTTATTTCTTTTTTTTTTTTTTTTTGGTATTTTACTTTTATAACATGACGGATTAATTCCCTTATATTAGAAATTTCTCCCCCCTCCCCACACACACGCTGTCTCTCTTAATTCAGCTAAATTGATATTTAATATCCTTTTAAGGTTTAATGATATGTTCAAATACTTTTCCTTAACATAAAAATTGCTGTTAAAATATTCAGTATTTCCCATTATAACGAAATTAGAATGATATGATTGATTAATATTATAAAAGATTGAATTAAATATTGATAAATGTCATAAATTATTGATATAGAAGATTGAATAATATTATAAAAATATTCATAATAAGAAATACCAGATGGACAAAACTTCAAAATATCAAGGGTACGAGCTTTAACAGGTAAGATTAGTTCCGCAATATTAGGAATAGGACATGAATTTCTTCAAAACTGAACAATATAGTGTAAAAATATCAGATTTTCTTTCAAAACGTATTCTGACTATTCTACGTCAATTACAAGAATATCTCTTATTCTTAAAAATATTTAGGAAAAAAAACTCTTAAGCTGATATTTCCTGCGTTTAAGAAGTTTTGGTATTGTTCCACATTTAAGGAAAAATTTCTTCCAAAAATCTTTTTGATAACTTTCTACCGAAATATCATTATAAATTCAATGTAAACTAATTATTTTTAGTAGTGATTAAATATTTTTTAATAATAAAAACATACCCCATATACGAAAAACATATTTTTTCAATTTTTGTAATTTGAACTCATAATTAAACGAATATTTTTTTCACATTTCTTTTTATAGATGAATAACATTTTTTATAATTAAACTCAGTTTTTTTTATGCATTTTCAATACCAATTGAAAATGAAACAAATATAACATGTATTGCAATATTCTCTTATTTTTTAATTATATTTAATTAATATTTTTGGTGGAATATTGAAATGTTAAAGAGATACTAAAGCTTCTACAATGACCAGAATAATACGTTAATATCTTGATTGTATTGAAATAAATTTCAAAAAATAATTCACTTTAATATTTACTTATATTGTTTAAAGCTCTTGTAGAAATACATTTAATTAATATTCTTGGAAGAAATTCAAATGTTAAAAAAGATACACAAACTTCTACATTGAAGAGAATTTTATGTTAAATTAATGATTGTATTTTTAAATAAATTTCAAAAAGTATTTCGCTTTTAATATTTATTTGCATTTTTTTACTGATATTATAAACATAAATGAAAAAGAATTAATTCATTCTCTGTTAATAATTTATCAACTACTCTTTTAAAACTAGATCAAATTTTATTTCATTGATTAGTTTCATTAAATATCTTTTTTATGTATTATATAATATTAATGCATTGTACATAATAAATAAAAATGAAAATTCTATTCTTAAAAAAAAAAAAATTGACATTTCATAAAATTATTCCTGATATTCCTTAAAAAGATACCTGACATTTCTTAAAAGTATTCCTGACATTCCTTAAAAGTTCCTGTTTAAGAACCATTTAAAAAAAAATGTCTTTTCGTTTGCATTATGCAAAAAACTTTCTTATTATTCTACAAAAAATCATGTTATGTTATTTATAAAAAAGATGAACTTCTCCGGAATTATAACAAACATCACGTTTAGTAAATAATTGCTTTATTAATACTTGGTGAGCATATTAATTTATAGATATCCCCCGGCGGCTTCTACAACTTTAGTTTCCGGTCACTTTCATTCGTAATAGGAAACATCGGATGATATTTATGGTGGCTCGTAAATAATAACCTAAACGATATTCCTGTTAGCAAGTCTGGTGCTTGAGATGTTATTTGTTATTTGCTAGAGCGCATTACTTCTTATGATTATTTTATGTTTTATATTCTGAAGATGAAATGATTTCTTATTTTTTTCCTGATCTGAAATTGTTTACGAAATAAACAAGCTGATTGAAAATTTTATTTATTCATCCAATTAGATATATTTAGAATGGAAAACAAGTTTAAAGTTATTATTATTTTAAAAACATTGTTTTTGTCTTCTAAAATATTGTATATTTGTTTCAAAATATTTTTATTTCTCCTAATTAATGGAAAAATAGACATTTCGAGTCATAATTAATACAAAAATAATAATATGAAAATAATAAATATTTATTTATTTAACCGAAAAAATTATCCAGAAAGTTTAATAGAATGCCAATATCGAAAATGCAAGTCATATTATATATATATATATATATTAAAGTTCTTCCAATGAATATATTCAATCTCGTGTTTTAATGGTAAAATTATGATTTTTCTTGAAAGTTATAATATTAAAATAATAATAATTATAATATGCATAGAAAGGCAGAGAGTAGCATTTTTTTTTCTTGTTTTGTAATATCGCAAAAAAAACTTATGGATTTGTTTCGAATGTATACTTAAAAAAATTCATATTGATTAATATTTATCTTCAGATTCCACTTTGGATTCTAACTATGCAAAGTAGCTGAAAATGATATAAACTTAAAATTTTTAATGACTTTTTAATTTCAGATTTTGTCCTTCCTCTAGCTTGAAAGAGTTGGAAGAATATACAAAAGTTCAAAATTTTAGCGAAATCAATAAACGTCTTCTGGTTCTACTTTGGGGTCGAACTTTGCAAAATTAGCCGATAATGATGTACATTTTCATTTTCTGTGGTTTTTCTTTAAATTTTCGGTTTTTCTCCATCTGAATATTGCAAAATAATTCGAAAAACATGTTAGACATTTAAGTGCAAAATTTTAATTATAAGTCTTGAGCAGGAAATAAAGAGCATAAATTCCACAAAAGAATACTGTGTTTATTTTTCATTAAGTTCATATAAAAGATGTAAGTTGCTTTAGTTATAAAATGGTACATTTGATTAACCTTATAATTTAAAAACATTTGGTCTATCTATGGTAATTTGAGATTTAAGGAAATTACACGAGTTTCATTTTAAATTAATTTTACAATACTTCATAAATGATTCTTATAATCATAGTTTTATTTTTAAGTTCTGAGAGTTCCGCAATTAATTCATTTCTGCAAAAATATACTTCATAAAAGAACAGTTACACCAAAAATATAGAAAAGAATTTTTAAAAGAGGCTCTTTCTTATCACACATTTCTTTACATTTTCTTCTTTATTAGTATTTCATTTTTTTCTAATATTTCAATCATTCATTAAAATAATAAGTATACTGTCTACTACAGATTATATTTGTTTTACAGAACCTAAAGCAACAAATGTTTGTATTCCTAAAACTTTTATAAGTCAGTTTCATTAACAATTTTCTTTACATTCTAACGATAATGTTTAAGCTTCTTCCAAAATTTTCAAGTATTATAATATGATTCGTATGCCTTTAATATTTATTTTCTTTCAAGGAATACACTCAATATTAGGGAGGATTTTTAGTGAAAAAGTATTATTGTGAATTATTTTAGAATCTAAAAACTTAAACAAGACTTAACAAACATAATTTATATTATTTTAAAGATATTTGTACTCCATATATAAGAGATTTGTCGTCCTCCTTCAAAAAGGGTGTATGTGACAGAAAGTAATTTAATATTTCTTTACTTCTTTAACTGAAAATTGTGGAACTATTGCTCCAACTTTTCTTATTATTCCCAGGCAATTTGGGATCAAATTTAGAGTCTTGAAACAATAACACGTTTATTTGTAAGCGAAGTCTTGTTTGCATTCGAGATAACACATTAACTCTTTCTCGTAAGTACAGAAGCAGATGTTTTTGTAAATTCCTTCAGACGAATGTAGGTGTTTTTCTGTAAATCTATTTTGACGAATGTGTGTGTTAATCTAAAAAATTTAGAAAACAAATTCTTCTAAATGAATTTAAAATACCTACATTTGTCTAAAGGAATTTTAAAAGACACTTACATTTAGACCAGTGTAAGTGTCTTTTAAATTCCTTTAGACAAATGTAGGTATTTTGTAAATTCATTTAGAAGAATTTGTTTTCTAAATTCTTTTAGATGAATAAAAGATGTAATTGTATCAGTTAAGAACAACATTTGCGGAGTTACGCGTATTACAGAAACAACAATTACGAATTAAAAGTTAATTAAGAAAAAGTGAAAATACGAATTTAAAAGTATTACGAGTGGATGGAAAAAATTCTTGCTTACTAATAAATTAGATCTGCAGAAAATAAAATAAATAATAATATCGGCATGATCATACACAATAGCCTGGGTAAGGGAATTAAATTGGGATTAAATATATTTCCTATTTTCGTATGATGAACTAATTATTTTCTTCTTACTTGTATGCAAGCCACAGTATTTTTAAGTGCCAACTATTCTTCCAACTGTTTAGCTGTAGAGGAACTAAAACATTTCAGATTGAAAAAAGTCATGCAAAATTTAAAGTTTGCATAATTTTCAGCTAATTTCGCGTATTTAAAACACAAGGTAAATCGGGAGATGATTAGGGATTAATTGTGAATTTTTTCATAGGTTTCGAAACCTTTCCACAACTTTTCGTGCTAGCCTGAAAAGAATATTTCAAAAATAATTTTATGTTCCATCCTGATGTATAGAGCTGTCATTAATCACTATTTTTTTAATAAAAACGCCATCAATTTCTTTAAAGCTGCAAATGATATTTCCTGTGCCCTCCTACTTACAGAAAGTATCAATAAGGAAGGAACTAAAAAGCAAGAGGAATTATTATATTTAAGGATAATAAGATTAGAAATCTTTTAAATTGCATGTTAATTTTTAAGGGGCTTCATTTTAATGATATACAGGGATAATAACAGGATTACTAGTTGCTACCTGAATTTATGTTTTAGTTGTTCAAAGAATACTGAAGTAGATGAGAGTTTAAAATATTTCAAAATTTGTATAAGAAATAATACAAAAGAATTAATCAATTAATGCATTCGTTTTAAAATATTTTGTTTCAAAGATCTAGTTGCTGATGCAAACATAGTTTAATAGTAAACGTTGCATTTGAGTGAGTGTGTATTCTAATGTCAGAATGAGAGTTTATTTGAGTCGAAGGAATAAATTGCATATAATCATCATTAACTATATCTTATCAATCATCAAATAATCATTTTTAAATACTGAGTACAATTTTCATTTGTATATTTTTTCGTTAATAAAAATCAGTAATTTTTTATTTACTAAGATTTTATTAAGTTATACTTATCTTTCATTTTTGGTTATTTAATAATGTTAGAAACCAAAATGTTTCCGCAGTTTGATCAGAAATATTTTAACTAGATGCAGTTAAAAATTAGTAATGAAAGAATATTTGTTGAAAAGGTATACTGAATGTTATATTATAAAAAGAATTAAATAAATGTTAATTGGAAATGTACAACAATAAACAAGAAATGATTTTAAAAAATAATAAAATAATCATTTAAAAGGAATGCTATAAAGTTAATTATCCTAATTCTTTTATAAGTACATATATATACACACACAAACCCCAACTTATTCATGTAATTTATAATTTAAAAAAAATTCAATTCATCTGGCATTATTTTACAAACTTTTCACAAGGAACATCTAAGCTGATAAGTCATTTTGAAACAGTATTTCTTCAAATTAAAAATTATTTTTAAATCTGTTCTTTCAAGTATCTAAAAGAAAAAGTTATGATAAAGGATATAGTGAAATGAAATAATTTTTTTTACTGATATTGAGATAAAAAATTAAGATAAATTTTGTTGAATTTTTCTACATGTTAGTTAAGTGAATTTAAAAAAATTACGACGTTCTTTCCATTACAATTTTAGAAATAAATCTGAAAATATCTATAAAACTTCAAAGCACTGAAATAAAAATTAATCATTTTATTAATAAACAATGCATATAAAATTTGAACTCTATTTGTAGTCTGCTAATAAAATTTTTGAAAACACGTTTTCGTAAATATTTCAACATCAAAATATTTTAATGCAGTTTAATTTTCAATGTAAACAGGGAATTAGAAAGGAAACCGTATTTTTTTTAAAACGAGGAATTACAATTTTAAAAGGAGAAACAAAGTTTCAGTTAAAAGTTAATGATTGATACAAATTGTTCAAATTTTGTATATTCCTTGAATAATATTTTTCATTCCTGTACATTATTGATATAAAATATTTATAAAGCTATATTAGTTAAAATATAATCTGTATTTGAGCTCCGTGATGCTCCTACTTTGAAATCACATGTGAAACCATGCTGTATACATTAAATTAAATTATTTATAGCATATTCTGCTAATTAGTAATTTTAGGTATTGAAATTTTTCTTCGTGAATATTTGTGTGGTGGATTGTTTATCATAGGTTCATTAAAGATATATTAAATACATATTTATTAGAAGCTTAAAGAATACAACTGAATAGTAGAAGATATGAAATATGTAAATTGTATTTGTTATTCTCTAATGAAAAATATTGGAGAAAAATATATATAATAAATCTATACTAGAACATATCAAATAGATGTAATGATAATTACAATTCCATTAGTAATTGAGAAATATGTTATTAAGTAGGATATATAAAATTAATAATTAGTGCCTAATTCTCATGGAAAAGTATTCCTTATTCCTTTTAATAAGAATACTTTGCAAAATATTAATATATTTATGCATTAAGTTATTAATATACAATTTTTATTACATTAATTGTATTAATACATTTAATTACACGTATGAATAGGATTTTATTATTTTTAATTACATTTCAGTAATAAAAGCAAGATGTAAATCTTTTTCAGAAGTAATAATCAATAATGGAAGCAATAGTTTGAGTATTTTTTTTTTCCTTCTAATGCAGCTGGCAAATACTTAGACAACTTTGTCTTAGATGCCTTAAGGCAAGCACTGCACAGACGTTACTCACTTTGCATTACCCAGGGGGCGCGTGTAACTTGAAGATAAGCCACGGAGTAACAATGTCCCGCAACTCTCTACGATCTTATTAGACCGGGACCTATGGTTTAAAGTGGATTCCGAACCATTACAAACATCCATGGCACCGCCGGGACTCGAACCCGAAACCTGTGGTACCGAGCGCCAGAGCGCTAGCCACTCGGCCATTCAGGTCCCATAGTTTGAATATAATTATATTTATTTTTAATTTTTAAGCTTTGTTTCTAGGGTATGTAATTCTTTACTGTGAGTTTTAGTTATTTTAAAGGCAAATTAATATTTTTTTTTTTTTTTGGAAAATTTGGTTTATTTATTATTAATATTATTATTTTAAAAGTAATTTTTGTTTATTAAATTTAAATATCATCTATAAATATTAATAAAATTCTTGTTTTTAAAAAAAATTATTTTTATCAAATTCTTTCAATTGTTAATACATCCATATAGTTTGTTGTTATTTAATATTTTTGGAACATTGTAAATTAAAATTTTAATACAAAATTGTTATAGTTCATCCGAAAGTATAGAAAATAATTACACCTGATATATCTTCAGTTAATTTTTCTTAAATTTTCTGTTTCCTGATTATTTATCAAAAACATTTCAAGGTGCAATTAAAAAGAAATTAAATATATATTATGCTCAGTTTACATAATTCCGTCTTGTTTGTTTTTCATTGTTGATAGGCCCCTATATTACAGCAGTACTTAAATAGTAATTTTTTAATTTATCTTACAGGAATGTTTTTAGTTAAATGTATGATTATTTCTCTCTTCTGCAAAAATTGATGCCCAACTGGCTAGCGCTCTGGCCGTTGGTACCGAAGGCTTCAGATTCGAATCCTGGTGGTGGCATGGATGCTTGTTGGTGGTTCGGAATCCACGTTTAACTGTATGTCCCGGTCTGTTTAGTCTAAAAGTGTGCATAAGATGACAGTAGAGCGACAAACCAAACTCTTCTGCAAAATTGTTTCTTATGAGATATTCACTTCCTACTAAACAAAATTCCAAATAATTTATAATAAATAAGTTTAGATGTTTTTATTTAGATTTTAAAAATAGATTATGTAATGCCAGCTGTATAGTGAGCACATTTCTCTACCTTAAAAATAACAACTTCGTCGTCGAGCTCTGTTCACTGTTAGCATAGAACCTACGCCAAAAAACTTAAATTTTATCCTATATTTACCCTCGTCTGGGTTTCACAGGATTCTAAATATATATATCTTTGGTCTGATTAGGATATCAAAATTTGTTTTTGGTAGAGAAGTAATATACCAAGATTAATATAGAAAATGTTAAAAAAAGGATAAAATCCAAAATATTAAATTGGTACTTTTATTTATTTACATATTGTTGATATTGATGAAAATATTTATCTTATGAGTTTGACAGAAATATTTGTTTGAATTTAAATCGAGGTTAAAATTCAAAACGAAATAAAAAAATGTGTTAAAAATTTTTGTGCAGATTGAAGACGTTAATATTTTTTTAATAGTGCCCATTTCTGTGAATAAAATATTTTCCTTGATACTTTACTTAACTCAACACTTCATCACCTACCCGACTATGTAGTGCCTTCTCAGTTAAAAAATTTAAGAGTAAATTTCCATTAAATGGAAATATTCAAAGCCATTACTCATCTTGCATTTAATACCAGCTTTATTTAGTCAGGAAACGTAATTAGTACTCTGGATAAGATAGAAAAATAATTTGATTTTTTATTTTTTGGTGGAAACTAAATTTGGAAACAAATGCTACCTAAAGCTTATTTTATATTAATATGCATATTCAATTTTGTTATCACACAGTTTAAATTAAATATGCATCATGAAATGAATAAGAAATTAAATAAACTTAATCGTAAATATTATCGAAACCCTTTAACATCAAAAATTAATTTGAAAATCCTTTTAATCCAAAATCCAAATGAATTAATTTGACGTTGAACTTCATACAATTTCATTTGACATTATTTTAAAAAGGACTAAAAATTTATTTTAATAGTTATATATTTTTTTTTCCTAAAAATATAACTTCTTAAACTCCACTTTTATTACAGGCAAGGTATTCACATGTATTGTTTAATGTAAGATATTTACAGGTATAACTAAATAAATGAATTTAAATTTATTAAAATCGTAACAAAGTTATGAATGTAATTCTATAAAAGTATAGGAATTACATACATAACTTTGCTACGATTTTTTAACAAACCTGTTAAAAATGTAATGTAGAGATTTAGCGTTTGTGATGTTCTCTTGCCAAATACTTTAATTTTTTATCCGTTAAATAATTATCAATAGCAACGTGCGCCGCTGGTGAGCATTAGAGCTGAGATTCAATCCGCTGGTGGCTTTGTTCTAGACATTGTTTCAAAAACGAGGAGACTCGATGACGTTTTTGATGTTCATCATTTTGCCTGAGTCGGACTGCCTAGTGGGAGTTAAAGGGTTTTCTCCCATACTATACGTAAATGCGAGGTAGTGTCCCTTAAAAGTCCTCCCGAAAACACTGCCCTCCTGCTTCATTGTCAAGATCCCAAGTCAGACTTCTATCTACGGGAGCTCCATCACAACAGAAGCTATCCTCCCTTTCCCTCCTTCCATACGACCACACATGCTCTGGGTTAGGTCTAGATGTTGCCAAAATGTACGTCAAAATTATTATCATTTTCAGTGTTTTTTATCACTTTTACGTACATTTCACTACTTTTCTTTATCTAAAGTGTTTTTCTATGTTCTTTAATTTAATGGCCGGGACAATTCAGTGAATACTGCGCTTAATTTTCGAACTAGAGGAACTGCATTCAAAACTCGGCATAACGAGTCGAACCGAAATTCGAAGTGTCCATACAGATGGAACATAGGTCGGAAAGACTTTCCTTTAGGCTGGAGGAGGACCATTTGGGCTTTTGCCTTTTAAACTTCCAGAATTCATAATTTCCAAGTTGAGATGACAAAATGTTGAAACAGGTTCACTCTCTCAAAAATGCTCATCCTTTTCTACCTCACTAGTGAGGAATGATCTTCAAAGATTCCCGTGTTCAATAGGACAATGTGTGTTTGTTGAACATCATAAATATAAGTTGTTTTTTTATGCTTACATGATATGCGTTTTTGTTTTTTTTTTACCTTTTAAAATGTTTAGTAAAATGTTATTGAAGATAATAATTGTAACGTAAAATTTATATTAAAAAAAAATATTTTTAAAAAATCTTTTAGTTAGCATACTAAGTGAAATTGTTTTGGAGTATAAATTTAGGAAAATAATAAGTTTCCAGTTCGTTCTGGGCAAGCAATTACTCTTTAAAAATGATTTCAGCGATGAATATTTTAATGAATATTTTAATCATTAATAGTTTTTCATTAAAATCCGTTTTGGAACTGTTTGACGTATAAAATTATGTAATGACAAAAAATAAATTTTAAATCAAAATTAATACTTTTGAAGAAAAAAAAAATATAAGGAAAGTCATTAAATTCTGATTGAAAAAGTTGTGCAGAACTGAACTGTTAGTTTAAATAGAAATGTGAAGGATAAAATATCATAAATATTATTTACATATTTTACATAGCTATACATTTTATTACATTTGCATAAATCTTATGATATATCTTATACATAGACTTTTGGAATGATGCATAAATTTATGCACGATTCGAGCATAATAATTAAATTACTAATTTATTATTTTTAAAAAAAAAATATGCAGTTATAATTTTTGTTTATTGTATACATTGTGTAAGGGTTTATAATTAAATATGTATTTAAATGTAGCTAATTTATGAACATTTATGTAAATTGATGTAATTTTAGCCGTAAAAGGGAAATAGAAAGGTAATTTATAATATAAAATTTGACATCTAAAATTAAATTAAAAACATTCAAACTTACAATGAACTTACGATTTTGAATCAAAAGTCAATTTTCAACTTCAATTAATTTTTTTATTTATTATGAGACTAAATTTAAAAACTCAATTTTATTGCATTCTAAAATTTTTTCTTTCACTTTATAAAATATGTTTTTATTTTACTAATGATGAAAAAACAAATATTTTTACAAGCCAATTCTATTAATTAACAAATTAACCTATTTCATTTAAAGAATTTCTAGAATTTAAGTAATGCTTAATACATTTTCATTGATATATACAGATAAAAAAAAATTAAGAATAAGTTATATATAAATTATAATTGGTCTATTACATAATTTAAATTTTATTATCCTTAAATTAATATTCTCTCAGTACGATACATTTTTTATAAAAGACTTTTTAAATTACTAAACTTTTTATGAGCAATTTATATATTTTACACAATAATTTTTATTTAATATTTGATTTTCATTTATATAATAAACTTATTTTAGCAATAAATTATATATAAATGGTAATTGGTCTAATACACCATTTAAGTTTTTAATCCTTTAACTAAAATTATTTAACTTCAATACGAAATTTTTATAACAAACTTTAAATTACTAAATTTTTATAAGCAATTTATATATTTACATAATATTTTTAATATTTTTTTTGTAATTTATTAAACTCTTTTAGAAATTTTCTCTTCAATATAAACAACAAAAATTACATCTTTTACGTCTGTTACAAACAGTAACGAACTTTTATCAAAAACATTTAATTAAACAAAACAACACTCACCAGAAACACCAACGAAACACACGACAAACAACACTTGAACGCACAAACCCATCACAACTTTTTCTTTCACTTGTTTCAACAAAAATTCAAAAAGTCGGAGAAACTTTGATCAACACGCGCTCTCCACTTCACCGGTTGATCGCAGGACAGTCAACATTCCGCGAAGATGAATCCCGCTCCTCTGAGTTGAACTCGTAGTTGGTGGGTCTTTCTCACACCACTCCGAGGATGTAGCTCTGCCCCCCTGGCGGAAAACGGCTCATCGTTTGTCATCGTAATCGTTACTCGATGGAGAACTTTGACATGTGGACTGCAACAGAAAAATATTTCTAAATACTTCTGGATGGAAAAGTTTGTTCAGTATTGAGTGTTTGTGATAGATGGTACAAGACGAATAAACAGAAAATATTTCTAAATACTTAGTACAGTATGCAGATTAATCATTAAAGCAATTTTGAAAGATTTCTCATTAAAATCAATGAGGAAATATTTTATTTGAAATAAATTGTGTGTTATATTAATTTTTTAAAATAATCAAAAACTTTTGTTTGTTGATTTAATTTATTTTAAATTAAAACTTAACAAGTTTATTATTATAATCAGCTTTCTAATATTATTTAAGAAAATTATAAATTAATTATCAATTTGTGGTAAGCATAATATGTATCACTGTACATTTGAATTTGACAAATATTTATTAATTTAATGTAAATATTTCTAATATGTCTATCTAATATTCAATGTAAATATTGTTATTGTAATATTTCCAAACAATAAAATATATTAATTATAAACACAATATATTATTGTTTGTCGATGTATTTAGATGAAATATTAATCATTAAAGCAATTTTGAAAGATTTCTCATTAAAACCAATAAAGAAACACATTATTTGATTTGTGTAATTTATTAATTTAAAAAATCAAAAACTTTTACTGGTTAACTCAATTTAATTTAATTTAAAACTTAACGAGCTTATTATAATAATTAGCTTTCTAATATTATTCAAGAAAGTTATTAATTAATAATCATTTTTTGTGGTTAGTACAAGATATATTACTGTACATTTGAATTTGAGAAATATTTATAATTTAATGTAAATATTTCTAATGTAATATTTCAAACAATAAAATATATTATTTATAAATACAACATACTAGTATATAGTATTATTGTCTCTCGATATACTGTCACAATATAATATTTCAATGCTTATTATTTATTAAAGCATTTTTGAAAGATTTCTCAATAAAAGCAATAAGAAAACATTTTATTTGAAATAAATTGTGTATTATATTAATTTTTTATAAATAATTAAAAACTCTTGTTTGTTAATTCAATTTATTTCAATTTAAAATTTAATAATTATAATATAATCAGCTTTCTAATATTATTTAAGAAAATTGTTAATTAATAATCATTCTGTGGTTAGTGAAATATCTATTACTATACTTTTGAATAGGACAAATATTTATAATGTAATGTAAATATTTCTAATGTAATATTTTCAGTCTCCGACTTAAAGTAATTAATCATTAAAGAATTTTTGAAAAAAATTATCATTAAAATCAATGGGGAAATATTTTATTTGAAGTAAATAGTGTATTATATTAAGTTTTAAAAAATCATAAACTTTGTTTGTTAACTTAATTTATTTTAATTTAAAATTTAATATGTTTATTATCATAATTTACTATTATTATTTAAGATAATTATTAATTAATAACCATTGTGGGGATAGTATAATGCATATTACTGTACATTTGAATTTTTAAATATTTATAACGTAATCAAATATTAAGTAATGTAACATATATTTAATGTAAATAAGTGTAAATATTTCAGAACAATAAAAATATATTTTTTATAAGCACAATATATCGTTATCTGTCGATATATTGTCACAAAAAATTATTTCGTAGCATATTAATCATTAAAAAGCAATTTTGAAAGATTTCTCATTAAAATGAATAAGGAATTACTTTATTTGACGTAAATAGTGTGTTGTATTAATTTAAAAAAATCAGAAACTTTTGTTTGGCAACTTAATTTATTTAAATTTAAAATTTAATAATTTGAGATAACAAATAAGAGTTTTGATTTTTTAAATTAAAATAATACACTATAAAATATTTTCTTATTTTTAAAAAAGAAAAATCTTTCAAAAAATTAATTTAATAATTAATATGCATCGAGATAATATATTGTGAGAATATATCGACAGACAATAGTATATTGTGTTTATAAATAACATTTTTTATTGTTTGGAAATATTACATTATAAATATTTACATTACATTATAAATATTAATAAACTTATTATTATAATAATAAAACTATTATTTTTATAATCAGCCTTTCTAATATTATTCAAGAAAATTATTAATTAATACTCATTTTGTGGTTATCAAAATATCGATTACTGTAAGTTTGAATATGGCAAATATTTACAATGGAATTTAAATATCTCTAATTTAATATTTCCAAATAATAAACTATTTTATTTATAAATATAATATATTATTGTTTGTCGATATATTGTGACAACATATTATCTCGATGCATATTAATCATTAAAGTAATTTTGAAAGATTCGACATTAAAATCAATAAGGAAATATTGTATTTGATGTAAATAGTTTTATATTAATTAAAAAATTATTAAAATCTCTTCTTTAACTCATTTTAATTTGTTTTAAAAAACTTAACAAGTTTATTATTATAATCAGTTTTTACAATATTATTTAAGAAAATTACTATTTAATAATCATTTTGTGGTTAATAAAATATCTATTACTGTAAGTTTGAATAGGACAAATATTTATAATATAATGTTATGTGAATATTTTTAATGTCATATTTCTAATAAATAAAATATATTATTTATAAACACAATATATTATTTACTGTTCGAAATCACAACTGCAATAATTAAGATGTTCATAAAAATGAGCTTTTTAACTGATCTATATAGGTATTTTGAAGCTATTTTTTTTTAAATAAACCATTGCTTTTTGTCACGTAAAATTATCCGGATTCCCAAATATTCACGTTATTACATACATTATTCACATTACATTATTAATATATTATTCGCATTACATTATATTATTAATATATATTATTCGCATTACATTACATTGTTCAAATTTACACCAAAGAAACACTGATTTAAGAAACATTTTTTTTTACCTATCCAAAAGAGTTTGCTAGTTGAATTTTAAAATCAAAACATCTTTTTTATGACAGTAGGTTTTATTTGGTTTGTCGCTCTACGGTCATCTTGTGCACACTTTAGGTTACACAGACCGGGACCTACAGTTTAAGATGGAGTACGAACCACTACAAATATCCATGGCACCGCCGGGACTCGAACCCGAAACCTGTGGTACCGAGTGCCAGAGCACTAGCCACTCGGCCATTCAGCCCCTCTATGATAGTGGGAGTACACTTTTATTTATCTACTAGTATATTTAGAAAGCAAAAGCGTGAGAATTTCTATCATTTAACTTTCTCCAAAAATTTCGCATTTCATTTATCAATTAAGATATTTATTCCTTATATTTTTAAGAGTCTTTTTTTCCATTTCTGGTAGGATTCCTAGTTCGATGAAAATTACTTTTATTTATTTCACAACTGAATTTGGGTAATTTCTCTTTAAGTAAAAACATTTTTTCCATTCTAGTTTATAATTTTAACAGATATTTTATCAAATCTTATTTGATGTGATAAATAAAAGGATTTTTCACTGGTGTAAGAAATTTATCTAAATGCATTTCTTTTATTTTAAAAATACTCTTTGACAATTCTTGCTATCATTCTCGAACAACAGATAAACGCCAAAAATCATAATAAAATTTTGCTAATTCAAATAATTTTAAGGCGAAAAAGCATAGCGATTACATTGAAATTTCACATCAATTCCGCATAAAGACCATATAAATTTAAACATATTAATACAGATATTTATATTCCACTTTGACCAAAGTAATTTTAATATCATTATAATTTTGTCATATTAACAAGATATTTTTAGTGAATCAGATGAGCTGATTTTGTCTTAATTGTGCAAAAAGAACCACTTTTTAGTTAATGGTTTACGAATCAATAAACAAACACCATTCTTCAATGAAAGGAACACATCTTATAGTATTTGTTACTAATCTAATCATTACAAGTAGTTTGTATCTTTTTATGCAAGGACATAACAGATGAAACCCTGATAACTTTGTAAACAACAGGACAACAGTGATCAATCATTTAGCTGAAAAAACTTTGATGTTTTTTTTCTATCAGCTATTGATATATGTGATGTTTATATAAAAGTAATTCTTATATTAAATGCGTATTTAAGTTATTGGGGATTTTTTGTTAATAGGTGATTAGCAAGATCAAAACTTTTATATTTTTTATCATTATGATCATCAATATGAAAACTTTCAGTACTTGTATTAAATTTATTGATGCTAGATTAAGATGATATTAACCATTACTTGCAGAAATTACGTTACTTTGCTAACAATAAGTAGAATATTTTTGAACTGTGATTATCTTTAGTTTTGTAACGTAAAATAAATGCCTAATGAATGAAGTTTTAGCTCTAATTTAGCACAACAAATGTCCCGTGAATAGTTTGCCCCTCCCTTTAAAGTAAAATGCAAGACATGCAATTTGGATTTGCATCCACTCAAGAAAACAAAATTAGACAAATAAATTTTTATCATAGACTTCTTCCATGACATCAAAGAAAAATTGATTTTCCTTATGAATAAATGATATGTGCCCCAAAATGCATTGGTATGATCATAAAAATTAAGGAAAACATATCGATACATGACAGAAAATTGTGTTTAAAGATATGAATTTTTCGTATGGAAATATTTAAGAAATAAAAAAACGAATCTGTAAGAAACATTTTTTTTTTTATCAATGTAAATATTTTAGCATGTTTTTTGAGTTTTTTTATATATATAATAATGATTATTTCCAAATTTAAAAATATTTCGTTTTAGAGTATAATTAATTCCGGTATTAAAATTGCATATTTACCCATTGATTATTTATGGCCATTGATACATAGACCACACTACATACTTATCAATAACTTTGGTAAAGTTCTATGCATTAATAAAGTTTGCCCGATTGTCTCCATGAGTGATGCAAAATTATTCTTTTTTTTAGAAATTTAACAGTAAGATTGGTTTTATTTACTTATAATTGCTGTAATTCTGTCTTCATGGCGTATTCCGTGCATAAAACTTAAATTGATAAGCCATTTAGGAAGTAATAAATGTGTTGTTGATTCTTACGCCACTTGTTCGACAGCAACATTTTTAGACCAAGTCCATGAACCCGCGTTTACCGACGAGTCTTGGTAAAGGGTAGAATATGCAGCTTCTTTTGTACTTGATCTTGCAGCACAAAGACATAGACACCAATGGGACTGACTTTACTCACCCGGTTATAACCACAAGCACTGAGTACCCATTTCAGTCGTCTTTTACGACAGGCATAGGCTACAGTGGGGCTATTCTACTCTCGAACCCACAGAGGAACAGATAAAAGTATCTTTATAAATTATATTTTACATAAATAAGTTAAATAAATTATTATATATAAAGTTATTAACGTTATATCACAATATAAGTAAATGCTTAATTGTCGTTATTTTTTTAATTTATGATATATGCGATTTTCATTTAATGTCACTGTTAAATGAAATTACGTTTATATTAAAAGATATTTAATATTATAGTACAAATACCTTTCAAATACAAAAATCATATAAGAATTTTACACAATTCTATTTTATGATCCCAATTAGAGGTGTAATGAGTGTAGCAATCTTAAATGTAAAAAGATGTTTAAATTACTTAAGAAATAAAAGATAGTAAATAAACTTAAAGCGTACAACTGCATAAAAAATTAATCTGTATTTATTTTATTAAACAAAGACAAAGGTATTGTTTTTTTGAAGAGTTCCAAGAGAAAAAGTTCTCCACACTTCTATTACAGAATTAAGAGCTAAATAGATTTATTCCAAAAAAAGATTATTGCATACATGGAAATAAAAGAAGAAAATTTAGGATGAGTACCAAACTCAGGTTAGAAAGATTAAAGCAAAACTTAATGATGATCAAAAATAAAATGTTAGTAAAATAATAAAGATACTAATAATTAAAATTAGGATGGATATCAAACATATAGATATTTTATTAAAAATAATATTGTAGATGAGAAAAATGATTCACCATATAAAACAGAAAAACAAATTATTTTGGACTTTGTAAATCTGTATTGTTGTTTTTACAATGCATGTCATATTTTTACCAAAAATACACTTTTACAGATGGTCTTGAGTTTTAAAAGGATGAGACATGGAAGTCAAAGAAAATGCCCATAAATTGACGAAGTAAACATGAAGATAAAAAAAAAATTATATGTTTAAAAAAAATTTATAAAAATGGTTTTTTATTTAATCTGAAAACAAAAATTACTTCTTTTAATAGCAAACCACTTTTTTTCCTTAAAAAATAATACGTAAATGCAATTTTATCTTTTTATTATTTTTTTTTTCATCTTTTTTTTTTATTTATTGCCACTGTTAAAATAATATAACGTTTATATCATAAGATATTTAATTCTTTAGAACAACTACTTTAAAAATACAAAATCATATAACAATTTTACAGAATCCTTATTTTATGGTCCCACTTAGAGGTGCAATAAGTGTTGCAGTCTTAATTTGTAAATATTTAAATTATTTAAAAGAAAAGTAAATATAATTAAAAGCATACAAGCTGTTTTTAAAATGAATTTGTAGTTATTTTATGAAATATAATAGGATAATGTTAGGAGGAAAATTGAGTCACTATATAAAACTTCCTAATTCTGTATTGTTGTTTTTCAGCGCGTACCATATATTTACAAAAATACACTTTTACAGATGGTCTTGAATTTGCAGTCAAAGAAAATGCATAAAACATTCAGAAAAAAAAAAAAATATATGTATTTGAAATCTAATTTATAAAAAATGATTTTTTATTTAATATGAAGACACTAAAAATTCGAATATCAAACCACTTTCTTCCGTTAAAAAATAATAAGTAAATGCAATTTTATCTTTTTATAAAAATCTGATTAATTTTCTGCATTAGTTTTATTTATTGAAGAGGGAGTAAATGCAGTTAAGTGAGTAAAGTGGTCTGATTTAATTACTGCTCTGATTTTTTTAATTTTAGTTGAATTAAATGCTTGCTTTAAATTATCGGTAATAAATATTTTATGAAACGTTTAAGGGATGTAACATTTTCATTCAGCAAAGTTAATTTTAATTTGCACTTGTCACTTTTTAAAAATTTAATTTTCACGATAAAAACTGTTTTTTCACATAGAAAAATGTCATAGAAATTTTTTTTTGCCTTATCCACTAAAAGATTTCATTAAAATTATTAACTTTTAAAAGAGTTTATCTGATGGAAAATTAAACAAGCTCATGTTCTGATTTATCAGTATTGATTAATTTAAAAAAAAGGGAAAATAAAAAATAATAAATAAATAATCGGGATTAGTGCGATATTTTTTTTAATTACTTATTTTTACGATATATTATTTTATTGTAAATTTATATAAAAAATAAATAATGTGTAAAATTTAATGACTTTTTTTCATTTTTAAATAAATGGATATTAAAAAAGATTTTTATTCTTTTATGCACCTATACATTTTGTACAAATATCTTATGATTTTTTTTTTTATGGATTTTTTTTACTCTAACAGTAAAATATCAGAATTCTATTAATTCTACAATGCATAAATTTTTAAAGTTCATAATAACTTAATAATGACAGGGATTTAAAAATGCTTCTTAATAATAACTTAAGAATTTCTATTATAATTAATTTCATGCATCAATCCATTTGATTAAACTTCCATAATTGCCCAAAAAAATATTCAAATAAGTGTTGTAAAAAGGATAAAAAGAAGAACTCATGAAACTTATACTTTTTATCTTTATTATTATAGGGAAACAAGTAAAAAAGTGAACTAATATAAATTATTATTTGCAATACAATATTTCACCGTTTTAACATTATAAAAGTCATTCACATTTAAAGTTATCAAATATATTTAAATCATTTTATTCTGAATATTCATAAGATTTTGATGGATCTTATACAAATGGTTAAACTAATAAAAAAATGTTACAATATTAAATTTAGCACTGAATTGTAATATTATTATTAAAAATGTGGTACATAAAAATTAAATGACACATCCAATGAAAGCTTAATAATAGTTTTCGGAAAGTAAATTATTCTACATATTTGTTTAGAAAAATATCTGCATATAAATATATATGAATTTAATATATATTCTATAAGATTTAATTTCATATAGAAAATATCTCATTTAAATGAATTTTCATGATATATGTAATATTATTTTTAAACGTGGAAAAATTTATTATTAACGAATGAATTTGGAAAAACATTAAAATTTCTTTCCAACACAAGTTGGATGCTGCTTCATAATGTGGCTATATTGATTCATATTAACAAAATGACATTTAATTAAAAGTCGACAAATAATTCACTATATTTAAAAATTGTGTATTGAAATATTAAATTAAATTTATAAATGAAAATGTTATATTCTACTCAAAATTAAACTAGATATTACAAATAAATATTATGCATAAAAGTCTTCTAAATACAGTATAAAAGATTTACCTTTAATTAAAAAATAGTTTTTAATAAAATTAAAAGGGTTATGATAGAATCGAGGCTTAAAAAATAATTTCCGTTGCAAATAGCTAGGTTGTTTCTTTTTTGTGAGTCTGTGAGAATCAAATCGTGTTTCGTAACTTTTTAAAAATTATAATTTCTAGTTATATTTTCAATTGACTAACTCAAAAAATTTAATTTTTAATATATGAACAGTTTCTAGAATAATTATTATAAATACACATGTCACATAAAGAAGATGAAATGTAGAATTTATGATTTCTCAATAATGACATTGTGAAGATTAATCATAGAAATATTAAAGTTGCTTCATTTTAATATCAGAGTTTGGATTAGATTTTATTCCACGAAATAATACCACAAAATTTTCATTTTATAGTAAGTGAACTTATAACACAGAAATTGTTTTTAAAAAACTATCCATATGTTTTCATGGATATCGAAATGTTTTTAAAATACTTAAAAATATAAGTGTAAATCATTATTGTTTTATGAGTAATATCTAAATATAATTCCCATGCGACTTAACTATTTAATTATGTCAATATATTTTTGGTATTATCGAAATTTAAATGAGTATCAAATTGTTTTAACATAAACGTTGAGAATGTATTATATAGTACCCTTACAAAAACGATCGTAAATATGCAACGCTTTTTTAATGGTTTTTATTAAATATGAATATATGTATATTTTTATATGAATAAATATGATCGAAAATAGGAACAATAAAAGATATAATTTTAAAAGTTAATTCCTAAAAATTTTATCAACGTTTTCTTCAAAGATGTTGTAATATTTTATATGAATAGTTTATCTTGCAATAGTAATTTTACCAAAAAAAAAGTTGGAATGTATTGTGGAAATGCTTAGAAAAATTTACGCTATTACAAATGTAACTTTTTTTCCTGAAATAATAAAACATAATTATATGAAAAATAAAATGTATATTTTTATTTCAGGAAAGATTAAATTAAATTCTTGTAATTTTAATGAAGTAGAATTAACCAATAGGGAAAATATGCTTTTACAAATTATGTTTTAACCTTTAAAAATAGTAATTTGTAATGAATAAATACAATTAATAATTTGCACACGAATAATTCCCTCAAATATAAAAATTGAATCTACAGTTAGTAAAAAATCATAAGTATTTCTTATATTTAATACATTCACAAATTTATGAACATAAAAATATATAATAAATAATTTATAGTAATTTATAGTTTATTTACAAAACTCAAAAAAATCATTTTTATGATATTTTAATAAATCAAATATTTTTGTTAGTAATTTATAAAATCGGCAAGTATAAGCTGTGTATTTTCACAGCCTATATTTTTATATAACCAATTCGCAAATAGCTGTGTATTTTCATCATACACTTAATAAGAATATAAGTGGTTTTTTTTCTTAATATTTTTGCAAAAATATATTTTTTACAAAAGAACTACATAAAGACAGAAATGGAAAATGCCCAAAGGAGCAAGACATCGCCATATTATTGCTCAATTTTTTGCATTTTATTTTGTTGCATTTCAAAAATATCATTCCCTTTTGAAATTGTTATTTTCAGAATAGAAAAGAGGTGTTAACTGGTTAATAAATTGTCATGGAAAAGTCAAAATTTCAGTTAAAAACTCTTTCTGTTAACGGTGAGTGATTTTTGCTTAGCACGCATGAGCTATTTCGAAATAAGTATTAAGATGTAGCGAATTAAGCCATAACACTCACTTTGACTTTGTCCAGCTCGGAAAGAATAATGATGGTTTTCCGTGTTGATCAGGGCATTTTTACGCCTTCGTTCCTAAACAAGCTGCTAATCTTTAAAAGATATTTCATTTTTGATTATATGCTTGGAAAATAATGATGTTTCAGTTGGTGTCATTTGTCACGCACACTTTTAGAAATATTTGAATACATTTTGAAACTTTAAAAAAATATTTTATATCCATTTCATTAACTTTTAAAACAATTATTCAAAATAACTATTCGGTAAAATGCGTTTTGAATTTTGAACCTTTTGACATGATTCCTTTCTTCAAGTCACAAATGTGTATTCTATTGTAAATTATTATTGTTATTGTGTTAGATATTATTATATATGTATACTATTAAACACTACTGTGTCCAAAGAGTAAAACCAATTTTCAATTTAAAATTCAGGGGCTTATGGAATTTCGTTTTCTTTCTTTTGTCATTGACATCTTTGTGAAATTTGACTTCAAAATATGTATTAGTGTTCGAGTTACGCTTGGCTGTGAGACGCTCAAACCCCAGATTCCTGCGATTTTTGAAATATCAGATTATTTGAGCAAGGAACTTCTGCGTTAAATTTTGTTTGCGGAAACGTATATAATATTGCATAAGGCATTCGGTAAACATTAATATATCGGAAATAAAGCTTAGGGGTGGTAAAAACACTTCAAGAAAGGCAGAGAACGCGTTGAAGACCCTCTGGTCGACATCAACCTCAACCGACGAAGCTCACATCCAAAAATTTAAATATTTGGTGCTTGCAAATTTATTCGATTTTCAATTAAATTAAAATTCGATTTACAATTAAAGAACTTGCTGATGATGTTTGGAATTTCAAAAGGATCGGTCATTTTCATTTTGGATCTCAAACGCTTGAAATCTCGATTGGTACCGAAAACACAAAACATACCTCTCACTGCATTGATTCTTCGTGACTTTTTTTCGCCAAAAATGAAATAAATTTGGGAGAATAAATAAAGAGTTTTGAAAAAAATTTTCTTACTTTTTTGGGCGCAGTAATATGTGATTTCAGATAACCATTTTACAAAAATGATGTAAATTTATTTCATCATTCAATGCTACTCAATTTATTTATACATTGTAGCAACATAATCGTTTACACATTTGTCGTAGATATTAGGCTGAATTTAATTATTAACGTACTAAATGGTATTTGTAAAATATTGTAAATGTGCAATCGTAAATCGAGTAAATTTTGAATAGTTAACCAATTTTCATTATAAAATTTGATTAATCATACACATTTCATATGAGTATAGATTTCTATTGCTTATTTGTTGATGATTTTACAGCCTCAAAATTTTAGAAATGTTTGAATACATTTTGCATATACTCATTTCATTAACGTGCAACAATTATTTAAAATAACTATTTCAGTGTAATGTGCGTTTTGAATTTTGAAACTTTATGGCATGAAATACTATTCTTCAAGTTGCAAATATGCATTATCCAAAATGTTAACAAATCATTTTGTTTTGTACTATTATATATATATTATATTGGATATATGATATCGGATAACTTTTTTTCAAATGAAGTAAATTTTTTCATAGATTCGATACTCAACAAATTTTTACATTGTAACAACATAACGTTCAATGATGATTTATACGTTTGTCTATGATAATAAACAGAATTTAAGTGTTAGCCTGTTACATGATACTAATACTAATAAATTATTATAAATATGCAATTGTGAATCGAGTAAATTTTGAATAGTTAACCCGATTTTCATTATAAAATTTGATTAATCATAAATGTTTCATATGAATACAGATATCAGTTGTCTGTTTAATGATGATTTTACAGTTTCAAAATTATGCTTATTAAGTTAAATTCTAAACGAAGTTCCCGCTTACAAGTTTCAAAAGAAATTACCATATGCAAAATTTTTATTTATTTTTTATTAATAATAAATTTAACAGCTGTTGGAATTAGTTGAACTTTTCTAAAGAATGACGTTATTTATTTCAAAACTTCACACATTTTGTTTGGTTGCACACAAATTCTTTATTAGGTAATCAAGATTCATTTTTTTTTGTCTAATTTTCAAATTAAATAAATAACAATCTCACCAAGTAATTTTAATTTGATATTTTAATATGATGATAAGCTTTTATGGTTTTTTCCCCCAAATTTAATCATTTCTGTAAAATTATTTTTCTTACGATAATATTTAAAAACAAATAAGAAAATAGTTTGTATATCTAGACACAACAAAGGATGTCTTAAAGGGTAGGGGGCTCAACAAAATAAAGTGTATTATTTTTGAAAAAGCTATTAGCTTACTAAATATAATAGGAAATTAATCTAAAGTCAAAATTTTAGTTTCACTTGTTATTTTAATAATTAATTTTACTTTACACAAATTAAGTTCAAATGCATAAAAAAGTACATTAAAACTAAAAAGTACTGTACAAAAAATAAAACTTTAATTTCTAAATTAATTTAAATAAGTGAGTCATAAAATAAAATTCAACCTTTTTTTCTTTTGCCAGCTTATCGATTTGAACGTTTATGTCTACTTTAATATTTCTGTGAATAAAATATAAAGATAAAATTTTAAACGTTTTTGCCCTACTTAGTACCTCAAAGAAGTTTTCATATCTCGTAAAGTTGAATATTATTTTCAGTTTATGCACTTTGTCACTAATAGACAGGCAAATAATTTATACATTATGCATTATATATTTCCGTTGCATTCATCTAATGCTCCAATTGAGTTTTTACGTATTGCATTTTGGAAAATTTATGGAACCACAATTTTAATTCACTTTCAAGAAATGGAAAATATGGTTGAAACATTATAAATCTTACAAAAAAAATATAAAGTCATGCAACTTTGATTCTGTCAATTTATCATTACTTTTGCATCATCTTTTAGTAATATAATTTTTGTGACTAATAAATCTCTCTTCAGTTTGATCAACAATTGTTCTAAAAATGATGAAAAAAAATAAAAATTAGGCGTGCTTGTTCTACTTAGTTACTCAAATAAATTTTCATTTCCTGTAACGTTGAAAAATGTCTTCCATTTATGCACTATGTCACTAATAGAGTGGTAAATATTTTTATTAATATATATCGTATATTTGTGTTGCATTCATCTAACGCTGCGACTGCGTTTTGCCTATTGCATTTCTGGAATATTTATGGAGCCACAAAATGATAAAAACAAATAAATAAATATTTGGATGTAATTATTTTATTCTAAAATTGAACTTTAAATCAGATCGCTAACCTCCACAATTTTTTTAATTAAATTTCTTATTCTTTGCATGTAGAATTAGTTTGTGTAATACTAATAATAAAATTTGATGCAGCCTAAAATTCACTATCTGAGTTTTTGTACATAAAAAATTTATTTGCTTCAGGCATGTAATGGCATTTCAACAATAGACGACTTATATTTGTCTTTCCAAGGTATTAGTTATCCTACATTGTGAACTATGGGACTGACGAGTTCTATAATTACTATCATTGACTCGTGCCTTACTATCCATCTAATAGGATATAACTTTCTGTCCGTCTAATAGAGCATTGAATTTTTGTAATGAAATTATTCTGTATTCTTGTAGAGTTAAAAATTTTATAAATTGTATTAATTACGATTTTTAAATATCGTATCCTTTCATATGATTTCCTATTACAGAATCAGAATTTCGGGATGTGTTATGTGCATAGAGTGCAGGACGATAAAATTTGGAAATAATTACTCTAACTTCATTAAAATTAACATTGATTGAAGCTGCATCATCCATAACCCTGTCCATATAAAAATGATAACTCTATTTCGTAATTTTTAGATGTTAAATCCTGGTATTCTATAAAAAAAAATTATGTTGTATTTGAAAATATTATGTAAAAAAATGTTTGTATATTTTCTTTCTTTATCATTTACATAAAGAACGCGTAACGAAAACTTCAATTATGGATTTATCAGCCTATATGGAAAAATATTCGAGGAAATTTATAGCGAACTTTATACCATAGAATTAATTTATTAATAAAAGATATTACTTTTTCTTCATTGGCACAACAGCCCCATGGTGAACCTAGGCCATCTGCCTACTGGTAGATTTCGAGATAGGAGATGTTTTTATACGGGGTAGGGTTGTCAGCCCTACGATCAATGCTCTGCGGTCATGTTAGACTGATACCTACAGTTTAAAGTAGGTTCAAATATGTTGCTTTGTTTTGAATATTCCAAATAATCTAAGTGGCATTTTTAGCAGAGTTTTGAAAATGAATAATGAAAAAATATATCATCGACGTCAATTTTTTCGCATAATAGAGAATGAAAATTCCTTTCATTTGCAGTTGATGGATTTTCTATTGAAAATTCTCTAAAATCTCTTGTGTCATATAACAATTCCTTGAAGACCACAAAGAATAATTGTCTTAATGAATGCAACAAATTTTATTCGATAGCTTGAAATGTGCAAACTACATTAGAATAATGATATTTTGAAAAGATTTATTTGCTTTTTTTTGTTATTGCATTAAGGTTTCAAAATGTTAAAGACAATTAATGTGAAACTTGATTTCTTGCTGTTTAGAAAAGTATTCTGCATGTTTCTAATTTTAATATTCCTTTACTATAACTAAATATCCAGAGATTTGGGAACCAATTAATGTTACTTCTGCTAAGGAAAATGCAAAAATACATTTCAATACAGTGTATTTTCAATCCTCTAAAAAGACAATTCCATTAAATACATGCAACAGAGAATTAAAACTTCTTTTACTTTTCTCAACAGAGAATTTAAAATTTCCATTAGGTTCAAGTTTTTTCCAATGCTTACAATCATAAATCTGAACTTATAAATTTATTCTTATATTCTGTATTACCATGCAAACTATTGGGAATGGTTTCAGACAACAAATTAACATTTAATTTTTGTATTAATAAAAATAATTTGATGTTGTACATTTATTGCCATTGCATTGGTTGTTCATTTAATACATCTCCATCAATTATTATTTTTTTTTTTTTTTTATAAAAATCAAATGAAGTGTTTTGCTGTGAATTAAGTTCCTTTTTTTTCTGTCACTATTCTTTAGAAAAATGAGAAAGTGTTTAAAAGATCTAAATAGAAATTTCAAATGCAATTAGAACCATAAATGTTTTAGAAACATTTATTGAATTTTAAATTTTTTAAATAAATATTTTTTTTCAGTAGCAGATGTGAAAGAATTATAAAAGACGATTTTTAGAAATGAGATTTAAGTATTGATAATTTAAAAACAATTAAATGGAAGTAATCAAATAGTAATAAATAGATTTAACTGAAAAAGTATTACTTTATTTGGAGGTAAAAATAGATAATAACTGGAAAAATTTCACAATATATCAAGAAACATTTCACAATGTAACAACGAATAATTTCACACAAAAATGAAAAGAAATGGTAGTATGTCATAAAAATGACTTGCTTGACAGGTCATCATAAACAATAATCCCCTGAGTAAAGAACCAAGTTGAATTAATCATCGCAGTTTTGTGAATGTTATTTTTGCACCAAAACAGGGATTTGGCGATCCCTTTACGCTTATGAACTTAAAGGGAAAAGTCCGCCTGCGCTTTTTCTGGGTGCGCTGGTAAGTCCTCTGCTTTACATAATGGTAAGTCTATTCTTTTATAATTTATTAATTAATTATTATCTAAGTAATTCTGCTATAATAAAGATATTATGTTTATTAACTAAAACTGGTAATGTTTGTGAAAAAATGTCAGATTCATCATGTTGAAAATTAATCATTCTTTCATCATAACCAATTATTTTTCCTTCGTTTCCTTTTAAATTTTTTTAAATTTAGAATCACGCATATATTTATATAATTCTAAATTTAGCATCACTTTTCTATTATTTTTTTGATATCGTTATTGAAATACTGATGATTTCCGTTTATATATTATAAATCTGCTACGTGAAAATGATGCTAGGTATATCGGGATGATAATGTCTATTGCTTTACAGTTAAGGTGAATCGGTATTTAAAATACATTTTTAAAAGAATTCTTCATCAGAGCATGTATCACATTAGTAACATGCAATGTTTTCCTAGTATTATTTTTGTATAGCATTATTAGTTTCATTTTAAAGATTTATGTATTAACTAAAACTGGTAATGTTTGTGAAAAAGTGTTATATTCGTCATGCTGAAAACTAATCATTCTTTCATCATAATCAATAATTTTTTTCTTTGTTTCCTTTTAAATTTTCTAAATTTAGAATCATGCATATATTTATATAATTCTAAATTTAGTATCACTTTTCTATTATTTTCTTGATATCCTTATTGAAATACTGATGATTTCCGTTTATATATTATAAATCTGCTACGTGAAAATGATGCTAGGTATATCGGGATGATAATGTCTATTGCTTTACAGTTAAGGTGAATCGGTATTTAAAATACATTTTTAAAGAATTCTTCATCAGAGCATGTATCACATTAGTAACATGCCATGTTTCCTAGTATTATTTGTATAGCATTATTAGTTTCATTTTAAAGATTTATGTATTAACTAAAACTGGTAATGTTTGTGAAAAAGTGTTATATTCGTCATGCTGAAAACTAATCATTCTTTCATCATAATCAATAATTTTTTCTTTGTTTCCTTTTAAATTTTCTAAATTTAGAATCATGCATATATTTATATAATTCTAAATTTAGTATCACTTTTCTATTATTTTCTTGATATCCTTATTGAAATACTGATGATTTCCGTTTATATATTATAAATCTGCTACGTGAAAATGATGCTAGGTATATCGTGATGATGATAAAGTCTATTGCTTTACAGTTAAGGTGAATCGGTATTTAAAATACATTTTTAAAGAATTCTTCATCAGAGCATGTATCACATTAGTAACATGCCATGTTTCCTAGTATTATTTGTATAGCATTATTAGTTTCATTTTAAAGATTTATGTATTAACTAAAACTGGTAATGTTTGTGAAAAAGTGTTATATTCGTCATGCTGAAAACTAATCATTCTTTCATCATAATCAATAATTTTTTTTCTTTGTTTCCTTTTAAATTTTCTAAATTTAGAATCATGCATATATTTATATAATTCTAAATTTAGTATCACTTTTCTATTATTTTTTGATATCCTTATTGAAATACTGATGATTTCCGTTTATATATTATAAATCTGCTACGTGAAAATGATGCTAGGTATATCGGGATGATAATGTCTATTGCTTTACAGTTAAGGTGAATCGGTATTTAAAATACATTTTTTAAGAATTCTTCATCAGAGCATGTATCACATTAGTAACATGCAATGTTTCCTAGTATTATTTGTATAGCATTATTAGTTTCATTTTAAAGATTTATGTATTAACTAAAACTGGTAATGTTTGTGAAAAAGTGTTATATTCGTCATGCTGAAAACTAATCATTCTTTCATCATAATCAATAATTTTTTTTTCTTTGTTTCCTTTTAAATTTTCTAAATTTAGAATCACGCATATATTTATATAATTCTAAATTTAGCATCACTTTTCTATTATTATTTTTGATATCGTTATTGAAATACTGATGATTTCCGTTTATATATTATAAATCTGCTACGTGAAAATGATGCTAGGTATATCGGGATGATAATGTCTATTGCTTTACAGTTAAGGTGAATCGGTATTTAAAATACATTTTTTAAAGAATTCTTCATCAGAGCATGTATCACATTAGTAACATGCAATGTTTCCTAGTATTATTTGTATAGCATTATTAGTTTCATTTTAAAGATTTATGTATTAACTAAAACTGGTAATGTTTGTGAAAAAGTGTTATATTCGTCATGCTGAAAACTAATCATTCTTTCATCATAATCAATAATTTTTTTCTTTGTTTCCTTTTAAATTTTCTAAATTTAGAATCATGCATATATTTATATAATTCTAAATTTAGCATCACTTTTCTATTATTTTTTTGATATCCTTATTGAAATACTGATGATTTCCGTTTATATATTATAAATCTGCTACGTGAAAATGATGCTAGGTATATCGGGATGATAATGTCTATTGCTTTACAGTTAAGGTGAATCGGTATTTAAAATACATTTTTTAAAGAATTCTTCATCAGAGCATGTATCACATTAGTAACATGCAATGTTTCCTAGTATTATTTGTATAGCATTATTAGTTTCATTTTAAAGATTTATGTATTAACTAAAACTGGTAATGTTTGTGAAAAAGTGTTATATTCGTCATGCTGAAAACTAATCATTCTTTCATCATAATCAATAATTTTTTCTTTGTTTCCTTTTAAATTTTCTAAATTTAGAATCATGCATATATTTATATAATTCTAAATTTAGCATCACTTTTCTATTATTTTTTTGATATCCTTATTGAAATACTGATGATTTCCGTTTATATATTATAAATCTGCTACGTGAAAATGATGCTAGGTATATCGGGATGATAATGTCTATTGCTTTACAGTTAAGGTGAATCGGTATTTAAAATACATTTTTAAAGAATTCTTCATCAGAGCATGTATCACATTAGTAACATGCAATGTTTCCTAGTATTATTTGTATAGCATTATTAGTTTCATTTTAAAGATTTATGTATTAACTAAAACTGGTAATGTTTGTGAAAAAGTGTTATATTCGTCATGCTGAAAACTAATCATTCTTTCATCATAATCAATAATTTTTTTTCTTTGTTTCCTTTTAAATTTTCTAAATTTAGAATCATGCATATATTTATATAATTCTAAATTTAGCATCACTTTTCTATTATTTTTTTGATATCCTTATTGAAATACTGATGATTTCCGTTTATATATTATAAATCTGCTACGTGAAAATGATGCTAGGTATATCGGGATGATAATGTCTATTGCTTTACAGTTAAGGTGAATCGGTATTTAAAATACATTTTTTAAAGAATTCTTCATCGGAGCATGTATCACATTAGTAACATGCAATGTTTCCTAGTATTATTTGTATAGCATTATTAGTTTCATTTTAAAGATTTATGTATTAACTAAAACTGGTAATGTTTGTGAAAAAGTGTTATATTCGTCATGCTGAAAACTAATCATTCTTTCATCATAATCAATAATTTTTTTCTTTGTTTCCTTTTAAATTTTCTAAATTTAGAATCATGCATATATTTATATAATTCTAAATTTAGTATCACTTTTCTATTATTTTTTACGATATCCTTATTGAAATACTGATGATTTCACGTTTATATATTATAAATCTGCTACGTGAAAATGATGCTAGGTATATCGTGATGATGATAAGTCTATTGCTTTACAGTTAAGGTGAATCGGTATTTAAAATACATTTTTAAAGAATTCTTCATCAGAGCATGTATCACATTAGTAACATGCCATGTTTCCTAGTATTATTTGTATAGCATTATTAGTTTCATTTTAAAGATTTATGTATTAACTAAAACTGGTAATGTTTGTGAAAAAGTGTTATATTCGTCATGCTGAAAACTAATCATTCTTTCATCATAATCAATAATTTTTTTCTTTTTGTTTCCTTTTAAATTTTCTAAATTTAGAATCATGCATATATTTATATAATTCTAAATTTAGTATCACTTTTCTATTATTTTCTTGATATCCTTATTGAAATACTGATGATTTCCGTTTATATATTATAAATCTGCTACGTGAAAATGATGCTAGGTATATCGTGATGATGATAAGTCTATTGCTTTACAGTTAAGGTGAATCGGTATTTAAAATACATTTTTTAAAGAATTCTTCATCAGAGCATGTATCACATTAGTAACATGCCATGTTTCCTAGTATTATTTGTATAGCATTATTAGTTTCAATTTAAAGATTTATTTAATAATTTGGAATACTCTAATTAGAATTGAAATAATTTGGAATTTAGTACTTTTGCATTTTCTGAATATGTTTACTAAGCTACATTTATTAACACTGATAAATCATTACAAAGTATAAAATGCAAAGCAACAAAAATAATTAAAGAAATAATTCTATATATTATAAATTGCACAATAATCGAAAAAAAATTATTGAAGAAAAGACATGAACCTCGGATACATATCCTGCCAGTTAACTTCGTACGTCCAGAAACCTGTTCACTCAGACAAAACCGCTCGTAATAACCAAAAAACAGTTGCTGTGCTTACGAACAAGCCAACTAATCATGTAGAGATGGAGTTAGTAGATGCATGGGAAATTAATTGCTTTTAGAACCACGATCTCTTACATAATTCTTAACAGCTACAAATTCATGTTTCTTTTAAAGAACCTGAAAATGCTGAGCTTCAACTACCTTAGAACCAAACTATCTGAGATGTTATTGTAGCAACATATGTAAATTTGGTAGACGAAAACAAAGAATACACACTTGGAAGAATCTTTGAATAAGAACAAAACAAATTAACTTTTAATGGATCCAGAATTCAAATAGAAAATTATAAAAACGTTACAATGAAGAAAGCAAAGCAGAAAAGCTCTGGATTAGCAGGTAAGCTTCTACAGTACATGTTAATTAACTAACTGCACTATTTACTCCACTAATAAATGTTCCAATGATTAAGATGAAATACATTTTGCTAAACCACTTGAACGGTAAACTGCTAAATCAATTCCGATGGTAATCTTTCCAAGCATAATATTGAAAATAAACTTAACAATCTCGAAAACCATACCATTAAAATAGGGATATTGGTAAATTTCAAAACTGAATCTAAAGATTTACCACCACTAATGATTAAACAAACCTCAGACTTTAAATCTATTCTAAAAATTTGCACAAAATTAAAAATGGAGAAAAAAATTATTAAAATCTCAGGAGAATTAATTAAATTGTCTAGATATTTTCTCAAGATTAATGCAGGTAAAGATTAATTTCACTCTTTAATAATGTTTAATAACAGTTTTCTAAAAAATGAAATATATCTGAAAATGAATTTCACATAACTTGCAAATAAATAACAAGAAAAGTCCATATTGCTTGTGATTGCTTAGATTGATATAAATGTTGAAATAATCACTAATATGACTGCTTCGGTTCTCAATATTATGAACCCTGTTGTCGTATTTTAGATTATGCTACTATTTTTGTACTTTTTAATTACTTGCATTTATAAGACATGTGAGATGATTGAATATTTTTGCAACTTAATATGCATACATTTTCGTTTTGAAGATTGCTAACAAATTCTCACTTGCTTTTTTAAAGAATATTTCATTTAAAAAGAAACTTACTTTTGATGGTAGAAAATCACTATTATAATTGTTTATCACTATTGTATAAATAACTGTTAATCACTATTGTATAAATGTTTTATTAATAAGAAAATACTTATTAGTAAAACAATTATTTTTAAGGCGAAGTTATATATATATATATATATATATATATCAAAGAACTTCAGGAATAAGTAAAAATAAGATACGTTTGAATAACAAAGCCATACAAGTATTCCCTACACGTATTTTCCTTGTGCTTCATAGAAATAATATCAAATTACATAACAAAATTTAAGCAGTTTATGCACACCTTGGATCTAGAGAAATTTCATCTTTCTCTTTTTTTTTGAGATGGGACTGAGTATGAAATATTTTAAGATTTATTTCTATGGAGAATGTTATTTTTTTGTTAAGAATTGTGTTTGTTTTCTTTGAAAAGCATGGAAATTAAGTATAGTGAATACTATTTTATTTTTGTATTTATAAATTAAATTGCCCTTATACCTGTAAAGACCCAATTTTGTAGTAATTGTAATAACACAATACGTTTTTGGTTATGTCTTGTTTGTTAAGTCTTGCATGTTGACCTTCGGGTTTTGTCTTCATGTGTGGTATTCTTCATATATTAATTTCAAAATCTTTTCTGGCACACTTTTAACAAGCCTTTACACTTAGATTAATATCAATGTAACAATTACAACATTTTTAATGACTCTTCTCTTCTTTTTATTACCACAAAGATAATCTTTACTGCCCCAATTAAAGAAACCAAGGAATTCAATTACTAATACTCTAATTTCAATATTGATTAATCGTAACCTAAACTGTTTTAAACAAATTTCTGTGTAATTCATAAACATGCATTTATATTTGTGGGTGATATACTTGCATTCAAAGATCCAAATGTTCATAAATCTTCTCATGGAATTTTCTGAGAAAAACAAAAAAGAGCTGACTTAAAAACAAAAAAAAAAATTCCAATATCCTTCAAACTGATATTCTTTATATCAATTAATACCTCACAAATTAATATTTTTCACAAAAAGAAAAAACAATCACTTCACAGTCAATAGGCTTATAGCTTTTAACAGCAACAAATACCTGTATCAAGTTAAATATTATCGTTACTGTTGTTTAATTACCTGTTCAGATTTAATTTCCTCTGCATCACGCTATTTTTAAACAACACAGTAAAGAATTTAATAATGACCTTTTAAAAAACTTACCCCAAAATCATTTCCACATCATTACTTTTTTTTAATCTGTAATTACCCAGTTCACTATTGTTAAGAATTTTTTCTATAGCTTACAGTTTTCACAAACTCTCTACGTTTTTCTAAGAATAATTTTTTTTTTCTTCTAAGAAATTGTAAATCATTTGATCTATTTCTGCACTATATTTCCTTTCCCAAGCCGCTAATTAGCAAGATACCATACATCCCTGCCCCCTTGAATCCTGACACTCTGAGACACGACATTTACCCTATATTGGCCTGCCACCCAATCACTCGCTCAATAGCCACGTAATCAAAAGTCACGGGGTTTGGTTATGTGACTCGATTTCTATATAAAAATAGCTATATAACCTACTTGTTATTCTGCAGACTTATGTATTACCGATTCTAAGATTAAGGTAACTTGCCACCTCCATGTTATCGGAATACTTTTCTGGATGTATTTTGACTGGGATCATATTACACTAGTGAATAGAACCAGCATGATTTCTAATATTCTGACATATATTTCTTAATAAAACTATCTTTAGGACGTTATAGGCAATTACTCTTGGATTTCGCGGATTTACTCGACACAACTTATCCCATACTCTGTTTTGCATATATATATATATATATATATATATATATATATATATATATATATATATATATATATATATATATATATATATATATATATATATATATATATATATATATATATATATATATATATATAAGTATATATGTTTGTGGGTGTGTGAGTCGGTGTACTTGTGTGTGTTTCGCAAATGAAAACTATGGGCACCTCCGATCTAGAAGAATTTCTTTATTTATCTTTGAGAAATTGAGTATGAGGCACTTAAAGGTTTTTGTATAACGAATGTTATTATGGTTTTACTATGTAATTTGATTGTGATTCTATAAAGTACATAAAATTTACGCATAGCAGATATTGCTTTGATATATTATGCAAATAAATCGTGTTCACAAGTCCTTCCTTCTGCGTTTGTTTTTGATTTTTGAATAGGTTTAGTATTCCAAGACTATTCATTTAATGAAAAGGAGAGTTAGCTTCGAAACAACTTGTCAAATAAATGTACTCTATATGTATCAGAGAAAACAATCAGACAATTCATCCAAGCCAGTTTCAAAACAAATGTTTAGATATTATTAAAATTGTCATTAGTTTAATTTTTTTCTCAAAACAATGATTGAAATGTACCCGTTATTGAATTTATTCCAGACAAAAATTACGTATTTCATTAGAAATTTAATTTAATACCTTTACATAATCATTTTATACGTAATGATATTTTAATAATGATTGATATCCAAGCACTTGTGATTATTAGAATTCTATATAAATGCGAAGAATAGATTATATTTAGGAGAAAATTAATTACTTCACAGTTATTTTTAACTTTGAAGGTGTTTTAATTGAATGAAAATTTGCTTCGTTACTAAATTAATTTAAAGATCTTGATACCTAAATGACTTTTTAAATCATTTGTCACTTACTTTTCCGATGGGTGCGGTTCGAACTCAGAATATTTTTTTTATTATCATTTCTCAGCAATCACCAAATTGGGTGTGCCCGAAGCTTTTACATTGGAAACATTTTTAACTTTATTATGTTCAATAATATTTGACAATCTTGATAGTTTTCGAAGAATAATTTGACGCAATCAAGTCATTATTATACATGCAGAACTGTGAAGGTTGTCGTTAAGGTCTTGATTAATTTTGCCTGAATAGAATATTTTTTTCTGAAAGAATTTTTTGATTTTGTAAAAAGTTATCTTCAAAAAAACATTTAAATGAACTTTGAAAATATTATATATATATTTCTTATTATTTTTTATATATATTTCTTATTAGTATTTCTTATTATGGTTTTATTTTTCAATTTAAATAGTTATTTTGATTATGTTCTACTCATATTTTAAAGATTAACTATTTAAAAAGTAATATATTTCATTTAAATTTTTGATTCAGAATTGCATAAAATGTATTTTATTTTATTGTTTAATAGTGTTGGGATTTACATAAATTTTCAATGTAAATTTGTTTTTATAAAGCTTGATTCTTAATTGTTTATTTAAAAAAGTTGAAATTAAATATTATTTTTCGATTTTGGTACACATTTACTAATATTTAATATGAAATTTATTATTTGACATATTACTAAATTGTTATATTACTATAGTTCTAAAACATTCATAAAAAGTAATGAGATACTTTTTGTTGTTGATACAATCACTTTTGTATTTTTTATTTTCTTTAATATTTATGCAATAGAAAATAGGTTTTCATAGTTTATATATTGTTTAAATGTTATATATATATATGTATATATCAGTGTATTGTAAATATGTGAATATTTCATGTCATTTTCTCTTATTTTATGATAATGCAAAATTTGTTGAATTCAAGTTATGTTCATAAGTTTAGAATACTAAAATTATATTCAACTACATTAAAAATTACATGATGGGCATAAATTCATGAATAAATTTTAATGTGTATTTTCATTTTAATTTTATATTTTAAAAATTGTAAACAAGAAATATTAAAATTAAAAATCATTAGCATTTAAAAACACGAAATTTTTGAAAAATTACAAAAACTTCATGCAGTTTATTATCACAAATATTTTAGAATTTAACAATTTTAATGTAAAGTTAAAAATCTATAATAATAATGAAATTCATCTTATAGCAGTACACAATATATTCAACATTATTTAAAACATTCAAAATATATTCAAATGCATATTGGGAATTTTCTATCTTAAAAATGTAAACTAGTACTTCTTAAAACAAAGGAAAATATCATTTCGTATTTTTATTTCTTTATTTGTACATTTATATGCATATAAATACAATCTTTGAAGAGATTTCATTCATTCATATTCAAATTGCCATATTTGCATAGTTTACATCTTTATAACAGAGAAACCTGTAGTTGTAACCTTTCAGATATACTCTTTCTTTATTTCATGTAGGTAGTTTCGTTATCATATCAACTTTGATGTATTGTCTACTTATATTAGATTCTTTCAGCCATGGTTATTTGCATCTTGTATAATTCTCTACTATATAAGCATGTTTTACAAGGAATTTTGCAAAGAAAAAAATTCTGATGTATTTTCTAATTTTTTTTTATAGCAGACTTGAAAAATGGGATTTTTGAGCGATTAGATATTACTGGAGTTTATTGTGAAATCCCTTCAGGAATGATGAATACAAAAAAAATCAGAATTTTTCCAGAGGAGTAAATTAAGAAAAAACATGCAATGTAAGGATTTTGCTTTTAAAAAAAAGTTAAAGGGAAAATATGAATTTAGAATCAGTAATCTGTGACAAGAACATTTTGTTAGAATAAAAACGTAAGAAGATAAATATTTGTAACAAATTTTCCCTTTAGTGTTTTGTATATAAAATTCATAATGCTCTGTAAACAAAAGTGAGATTCTTAGAAAAATAACAATAATTCATATAAAAATAATTTTTCATCCTTCAAATAATTTTTCAGAAATTATAGGTGATGAATTATTTATTAACAATAATTAAATAAATAAATAATAATAAATAAATCCTTTCTAAACTGTAAATACACAAACTGAATAAATTTTAAATAATTAATTTTTAAATTATTGATTTAATAAATGGATACCTATGAATACGATTATAACTGCAAAATAAATTACTTTGAAACTTACCGTTATATTTTCAAAAATATATATGTGCATTTTTATTACATGTATTTTATTATTATTTTATTATAATCATGTGAATTTTATTATTTTTACTATTTAACTTCACAACAAAAAATCATTTCAAAAACATCAATTTGAATGTGTATTTATGTCTAGACACATCATTATCGTATAATTTAGGAATTCTCTGATATATATAAAAGTTAATATAACTAATAAATAAGTACTGAAGAATAATTATGGTAAAAGTTAGAAGTCATATTCATAATTAAATAATAATTTTAGAATTTTCATGAAAATTCAAACATTAAATTTATATAAACAAAATTTTCAGTTTTCTCAACTTCTACTGTACAAAGAATCATACGTTTACACATATTTAAAACAATATGGTTAAACATTTTTACTCGATATTCATATAAATGAACTCATAAAACAAATACATGACTTTTTCCAATTGGCAAACACTCTAGATAATGAAGGAATTTAAATGTCCTCTAATTAATTAATTACACGCTAATTTTTTAATTTCAGATTTTTGTATCGTAAATGAAATCACTTCAACATACAATTTTTAAAAGAATGTTTATCAGTGTTATTTATTATAAAAATCGGCACTACTTCAGATATATATTTAAACAATTAAAGATTATTATAAAAATCTTTAATTGTTTAAATATATATCTCAAGTGCTGCCAGTTGTAAGATGTCATGTATTTATTTTATGAATTCATTTATGTGAATATCGATTAAAAAGTCTTTTGAACACATTATTTCAAATATGCATAAAATGTAAATGTGTGCTTCTGTGTACAGTGAAAATCAGAAAATTGAAAATTTTTGTTATATAAAAATTCAAATTATTATATATCTCATAAACGCAATTACATCTATGTGTGTGATTATCTATTTGTATAAGTAAAGGCCATCTAGAATATAACTTTTAAAAGAAAATTTTTAATTTTAATTTTTACATACTTAGGTACACGTGCCCCTGGGTAATGCTAAATGAGTAACAGCGGTGCAGCCCTTGCTTAAGGCATAAAATTAACTTCTCTGTGTTGCCAGCTGCATCAGGACAACAAACATACTTAGACAAATATCAAATTAAATTTCCATGAATAAGTGCACGTTTACAATTTTATCATCATTATTTTTTATTTGTTGAAATGTTTTTTGACAAATTTGATATAAATCAGCTTATCAAATAAATACACGATTTCTACAATTGTGAGCACTTTAAATATAGAAAGAACTTTTAAAAGATTCCAAAATAAATTGATTGCACAATCTCTGAATGTTTACTGCTTAATGCATTTCAATTTTATCTATCTGTGTAAACAGCATTACTCCAGCATTAATTTTTTTTTCTTTTTAGTTTTTTTATAGACCCACATAAAACTAGGCATTAACACTCAGGATTACTCTTTAAGGACTGCCTAGCAGTAATTAAATTCTCCGATAAGAAGCACAAAATCCCATCTGCCGATCAACAGTGGAAGAACATTTAAGTAAGAACTTCCTTTATCTGCCCAGTTATTTAAATTAGGATTTGCCAGAAAAGTCTCTCCCGCGCTGATTCAAGTTGTATAATGGACCCCATTAACTTTACCTAATGCCAGCGACTCTCCGTAATGTGAGTTCATTGCATCTGCCATGGCTTCGCGTGTACCGAAGATTGAGTTAAGCTTACCCAACAAATGCATTTGGGCTCGGTTAGAGCGATGCCTCTGGAAAACTCTTACTAACTGGTGAACTGGAAATCTTTCGCTTGAATCGTTCGAAGCATGTAGATTTTCCTTTTACGTTTGAGCAACTGCATCTTTGCATACAAAGAAGGGGTTATATTGCACGTAAGCTTTAAATACGGATAGGGTAGTACTGGTGGAAGGGAGGATTTCATAAATTTAATGCATGACATTTATGGAGGAATAGTGTACTTAATGCCTATGCTAATGATTAAATGTTAGTTGATCTCTTCGTCCTGCATGATCCAGGGAAAGTTTTAAATAAAGTTTTCCCTGTTTAATAAGTGCAAAAATTTTCAAACATATTTTCATTAGTTCATAAACCATATTTAAAACAATATATTAATTACGTTTTGTTTTAAAAAACTCATGTAAGTTCAATCATATCAGTATGTATAAATTCGTCATACAGATATAGGCCGTGTAATAAGTCCTTCAATTTTTTATGTAATTCAAATAAAGCATTAATTTGGGAAAATACTTTCTAATATATCTTATTAAAAATAATTTTTAGTATGTAGCTTATGTTTTTCATAGGAAGTTTTAAATCAAGTTACTCCTGTTTAATAAGTGCAAAGATTTTAAAACACATTTTCATTAGTACATAAATGATATTTAAATCAAAATATTACGTTTGCTTTTAAAAAAATCATGTATCATAATTGTATGAAATAATTTATCATACCTAAATAAACAGTGTATTTGGGTTCTTCAATTTCAGGATGTAATAAAATAAAGCATAATTTTGTGAAAATAATTTCAAGCATATTTAATTATGAATATATCAATGGAAAACAAAATTCAAACTACATATTTTAGTCATTAAAGATGAAATGATAAAAATTGCAAAGTTTAGTGCATTATTACACTAAGTGAACTTAATCTTAAACTCTTCTCGCAAAGAATAAGGGATTTTCTACCAAAATTCCCAAACAATTTATAAGAAAATCCTAAATTAATCCTCCACACATTTTTAAAATTCTTCACTAATTTATTCAAAAAAAATTTCAAATTTGTCCCCTAATTAGTGCCATTTGAACCTTTTCCTGTAAAGTACTATTGAATTGACGTACTTTTAAGAAACAACAATTTAAGATGAGTAATTCTTATAAGCCTATTAAATTAAGCTTGTTCAAATTCAAAATCCCTAAATTAAAATTAATCAGTTATTTATGAATTTACCATGCAGTTTTGTAACAATAAAATGAAAATAATTCCTACGTTCATATAAAAATGTTTTTCACAAAAGTTTTAATCAATAATGTATTTTGAAAGTTTGTAAGAAATACATTTAATTGTACTCTTGGATATCGTGTGCCAGTGTATTCGATTTAAAATTTTGACTAGAACTTAACAATTACAATTTTATTACTGCTTATATTTATATATGTATCTCCTGCCTAAAAACATGAAATTAGGCGGACAACTTGGGCCAACACTGGGGCTGTTGGGCCAATTAAGAAGAAGTATATTTAAAAATTCTGATGGAATTAACGTAATATGCATACATTAGATAATTGAGAGAAATATTTATATTTATACTTTTTTTAATTAACTTTTTTTCCCATTGATTCCTTTCTATTTCTAAGTTTTTTTGGATTTCCTTTTTTTTTTTTTTTTATTCCTATTTTTTAATATAAATACTTTAACAATATTTTTAAATGTAAGATTTCGAAAGCAGATTCGTCTGAAAATTAATCGTTTTTTTTTTTTCTATACGTTTAAAACATATTTTCTGTTCGTTTAAAAAAAAATATATTATAAACGTTTCAAATATTTCAATAAAACAATTTTTATATTTTTTAAAAAATTAAAGTATCGAAATAATTTAACATAAGCGTGTCAAAATGTTTTTTAAAGTAATATTTTCTATTTCATATCTTGACCTATCAGTTTTATTTCAAAACTTTCCATTTTACACGTGACGAAAAAAATTAAATGTGAAACAATTTTGAATTCTTAACAGTTCTGGAGACCCATTAGAGAAAGGTTTAATGGTACCATTACATCTCCTAAACTCCTCGTAATAGATCAAGAAAAGAATAAACAAAAACATCCAGATTTGGTTAGAGGATTCTTGCAAGTTGATTGATCGTAATTTCTGTTAATGGATTTTAGGACAGGTTTCGACATCTATTAAGTATATATTTCGAGTGTGTTATGTACGGTCCCCTGTAATGAAAGTGGTAAAGCAGACTGTATCATTAAATTTCCTTTTTTTTTTTTTTTTGTACAAATTAGTTTTTTTTTTTTACATTTACGCATAATGCATTATTTTTGTCTTTATAAAGGTTTATGATGTCGTGACGGGTAGTGTAGGACAAGCAGCCATGAAGGGAGGTAGGGGTCAATCTTTTTTCTTGTGTTTAGAATTTTTGTTTAATGCTAATGCATTGTAGATTTTATACTCAGCTAATGCAGGTGATTCTCATTAGGACGAGAAGATTAAAATTGAAAAGAAGAGTCGGGGAAGATAGTTATTAAGAAAAAAAAATTATCTTTAAGCGTTGCTTCAGGGCTTCAAACAACGCTTCCTGCAAATTGCAGTTTAATGTGTTTTATTTATAGTTTATTTTCTTTTTATAATTTTCTTCCAGTAAATCCTTTTATCTCTTCTTGATAGTTTCTATGAGTCGTCGGGTCGTTCAAGATTCTCTCGTATCCTATTTAATGAAATTAATGAGAACATGTTCTTTAATATGGCTATGAAATTATGGGGTTTTTTTTCTTGTTTTTGTTTTTAAAGCAACAAATTTAATTACAAAGTTTGTTGTATTACTGTAAAGAATTTCAATGTTTCTCCTATTAAAAATTTATTTATCTATTAAAATACTTATAACAAAAGAAACGATTTAATAATTTATATTAAATCACATAAAACGTTTAAAGTTTCTTGTGATATAATATTATATTTTATGTGATTTAATATATATATGTATATATATATATTACATAAATTTTTATACATCATTGTTTTTCCTAAGAAACTATAAAATAGGTTTTTTTTTTCTATTCGCTTAAAAATTATATCATAAATGTTTCAAATATTTAAATAAATCAATATTTGAAAACGCATGAAAATCGTAGAAAACAAAAATCAAAAGAATCGAAATAATTCAACATAATAGTATTAGATTTTCTTTAAAAAAAGTGATATTTTCCATTTCATATCTTGACCTATCATTTTTACTTCAAAACTTTCCATTTTACATGTGACGAAAAGAAAAAAAGAAAACGAAATGTAAAAGTTTTGAATTCGTAACAGTTCCGGAGCCCCATTAGAAAAGTTCTAATGGTACCATTACATCTCCAAAAATCCTAGTAAAAGCTGAAGAAAAGAAGTAAAAAAACCATCCAGATTTGGTTAGAGGATTCTTGCAAGTTGATTGATCGTGATTTCTGTTAATGGATTTTAGGACAGGCTTCGACATCTATTAAGTATATATTTCGAGTGCATTATGTACGGTCCCCTGTGTCCTGGTAAAGCAGACTGTGTCATTAAATTTCCTTTTTTTGTGCAGTTTAGTTTTTTGTACCATTTTCGCATAATGCATTATTTTTGCCTTTTTAAAGGTTAATGATGTCCTGAGAAGCCGCGGTACTGTACGACATGCTTTCGTGATTGTAGGTAGGGGTCATTCTTTTTTTTCTTGTGTTTAGAATATTTTTTAATGATAATGCATTGCAGATTTTATACTCAGCTAATGCAGAAGATTCTCATTAGAACGAGAGAATAAAAATGGAAAGAAGAGTTAGAAAAGATAGTTATTAAGAAAAAAATTATCTTTAAACGTAGCTTCAGGGCTTCAAACAGCGCTTGTTCTAAATTGCAGTTTAATGTGTTTCTTTTATAGTTTTTTAATTCATAATTTTTCTTCTAGTAAATCCTTTTTTATCTCTTCTTGATAGTTTCTGTGAGTTGTCTGGTCGTTCAAGATTCTCTCGCATCCTACTTAATGAATTTAAAGAGAACATGTTCTTTAATATGGCTATGAAATTATACTTTTATTTCATGTTTTTTTTTTAAACTGACAAATTTAATTACAAAGTTGTATTGTTGTAAATAATTTCAATGGTTTTCCTTATTAAACAACGTGCACATCATTTAAAATACTTATAAATTAAAGTAAGAGTTTAGTAATTTATATTAAATCACAAAAAAATGTTAAAATATCATTTTGAGATAATATATATATATATATATATATATATATATATATATTTAAACATCTGTGATTTTCTCAAATAAATGTAAAAATATAATTTTTTTTTCTATACGTTTAAAAAAATATTTTCTATTCGTTAAAAAATTATATATTACATACATTTTCAAATATTTCAATAGAGAAATATTTCAAAACATATGAAAATAAAAAATAAATAATCAAGAGTTTTTAACATAATAAATTAAAAAATAAATAATCAAGACGTATCAAAAACATTTAACATAATAAATTAAAAAATAAATAATCAAGAGTTCAAAACATATGAATAATAAATTAAAAAATAAATAATCAAAGAGTATCAAAAAAATTTAACATAATAAATTAAAAAATAAAAAGTATTTTATATACGTTTAAAAATTATATTATAAGCATTTGAAATATGTCAATAAAACTGAATTTGAAAACATATGCAAATTGTAAAAAAAATCAGAAGAATCGAAATAATTCAACATAGCCATTTTAGATTTTTTTTAAAAAATAAAATTTTCTACTTCATATCTTAACCTATCATTTTTAGTTCAAAACTTTCCATTTTAAATGTGACGATAAAAAGAAGAAAAAAGAAATGTAAAAAATTTTTAAATTCTTCACAGTTCCAGAGCCCGATTAGAGAAAGGTTTAATGGCACAATTACATCTCCCAAATCCTAGTAATAGCTGAAGAAAAGAAGTAAAAAAAAAAATCCAGATTTGGTTAGAGGATTCTTTCAAGCTGATTGATCCTGATTTCTGTTAATGTTTTTAGGACAGGCTTCGACTTCTACTAAGTATATATTTCGAGTGCATTATTTACGTTCCCCTGTAATGAAAGTGGTAAAGCAGACTGTGTCATTAAATTTAATTTTTTTCAGTTTAGTTTTTTGTACCAGTTTCGCATGATGCATTATTTTTGTCTTTTTAAGGTTTATGATGGCGTGAGAAGCCACGGTAATGTAGGACAAATTCCAATGAAGAGAGGTATGGGGTCATTTTTTTTTCTTGTATTTAGAATTTTTTGTTTAATGCTAGCGCATTGCAGATTTTATACTCAGCTAATGCAGAAGATTCTCATTAGAACGAGGAGAATAAAAAATGAAAAGAAGAGTTAAGGAAGATAGTTATTAAGAAAAAAATTATCTTTAAACATTGATTCATGGCTTCAACCAGCTTTTCTTCCAAATTGCAGTTTAATGTGTATCTTTTATAGTTTTTTTATCCATATTTTTCTTGTAGTAAATCCTTTTTATCTCTTATTGATAGTTTCTATGAGTCGTCGTCATTCAAGATTCTCTCGTATCCTACTTAATGAAATTAATGAGAACGCGTTCTTTAATATGGCTACAAATTACATTTTTTTTCGTGTGTTTTGATTTTAAACCAACAAGTTTAATTACAAAGTTTGATGTATTGCTGTAAAGAATTTCAATGTTTTTCCTATTAAACAATTTATTTATCATTAAAGTTTAATAATTTATATTAATTTAAAATTTTTAGTCATATTTATAAATTTTTAATCAAGTTATATATATGTTATTCCTTTTTTTTACAAATTCTTTAAAAATATTTTATATATAAGATTTCTTGAAAAAAATTCATTTCAAGTATTGAAAAATAAATAAAAATATTCGTTTTTTACGTTTAAAAACTATTTTTATCCGTTTAAAAATTATATTCTAAACGTTTCAAATATTTCATTAACACTATATTTATATTAATAAAAAAAGTCAAAAGCATCGAAATAATTTAACATAACCTTAATTTAACGTAAACGTTTTTTTTTTATTTTTAAAAAATTGCATTATAACAGTTTTAAGTATTTCAATAAAGCAATATATAAAAACGTATGAAAATTTAAATACAAAAACAAAATAATCGAAATAATTTAACATAACGTTGTCAGACGTTTTTTTAAATTTAATATTTTCTATTTCATATCTTGATCTATCATTTTTTTTTTTCAAAACTTTCCATGTTACATGTGACAAAAAAAAAAAAAAAAAAAAAACCCGACAAAATGTGAAAAATTCAAAAAATTTTTTTAATTCGTAACTTAAGACGGGAGACCCTTTACAGAAAGGTATAATGGTATCATTACATCTCCAAAATCCTCGTAATAGCTGAAGAAAAGAATAAAAAAAAAAAAATCCAGATTTGGTTAGAGAATTCTTGCAAGTTGATTGATCGTGATTTCTGTTAATGGATTTTAGAACAGGCTTCGACATCTATTAAGTATTTATTTCGAGTGCATGATGTACGGTCCGCTGTAATTAAAGTGGTAAAGCAGGCTGTGTCATTAAATTTCCTTTTCTTGTACAGTTTAGTTTTTTGTACCATTTTCGCATAATGCATTATTTTTGTCTTTTTTAAGGTTTATGATGTCGTGAGAAGCTACGGTAGTGTAGGACATGCTCTCTTGAAGGGAGGTAGGGGGTCATTCTTTTTTCTTGTGTTTAGAATTTTTGTTTAATACTAATGCATTGCTGATTTTATACGCAGCTAATGCAGAAGATTCTCATTAGAAAAAATGAAAAGAAAAATAAAAAAATGAAAAGAAGAGTTAAGAAGATAGTTATTAAGAAAAGAAATTATCTTTAAACGTTGCTTCAGGGCTTCAAACGGTGCTTCTTCTAAATTGCAGTTTAATGTGTTTTTTATAGTTTTTTATCATGATTTTTCTAGTAAATCCTTTTATCTCTTTTTGATAGTTTCTATGAGTCGTCGGGTCGTTCAAGATTCTCTCGTATCCTACTTAATGAAATTAATGAGAATGTGTTCTTTAATATGGCTAAGAAATTACATTTTTTTTTCGTTTGTTTTCAAACCAAAAATTTAATTACAAAGTTTGCTGTATTACTGTAAAGAATTTCAATGTTTTTCCTATTAAACAATTTATTTATCATTTAAAATACTTATAACAAAAAGTAATGGTTTAATAATTTATATTAAATAACATAAAATTATAATGCATTAGCTAATAACAAAATAACATAAAATAATTAGTCATATTTATAACTTTTTAATCAAGTTAAGTACAGTACGTTTTTTTCTGTAGGTTTTTTGTCGATTCCTTTAAAAATTACATTATAAAAGTTTTAAGAATTTCAATAAAGATTTATTTGAAAACATATGAAAATTTAAATAAAATATCAAAAGAATCGAAATAATTTTACATAGCAGTTTTAGATTTTTTAAAGTAATATTTTCTATTTCATATCTTGACCTATCATTTTTATTTAAAAACTTTCCATTTGTAATGCGACAAAAAAAAAAAAACGAAATGTAACATCATTTTTTCTTAAAAAACTATAAAACAGGCTTTTTTTTCTATACGTTTAAAATATAATTTCTATTCTGTTATAAAGTTGTATTATAAATGTTTTGAAAATGTCAATAAAGCGATATTTGAAAACGTAAGAAAATTGTAAAAAAAAAAAAAAATCGAAATAATTCAACATAACCATTTTAGACTTTTTTTTTAAGTAATATTTTCTATTTAATATCTTGAGCTATTATTTTTATTTCAAAACTTTCCATTTTACACGTGACGAAAAAAATGTAAAAGATTTTGAATTCGTAATAGTTCCGAGACCCATTAGAGAAAGGTTTAATGGTACCATTACATCTCCAAAACTCCTAGTAATAGGTGAAGGAAAGAATAAAAAAACCATCCAGATTTGGTTAGAGGATTCTTGCATGTTGATTGATCGTGATTTCTGTTAATGGATTTTAGGACAGGCTTCGACATCTATTAAGTATATATTTTGAGTGCATTACGTACCGTCCCCTATAATGGAAGTGGTAAAGCAGACTGTGTCATTCAATTTCCTTTTTTGTAGCATTTTCGCATAATGCAATATTTTTGCCTTTTTAAAGGTTTATGAGGTCGTGAGACGCTACGGTAGTGTACGACAAGCTGCCATGAAGGGAGGTAGGGTGTCATTCTTTTTCTTGTGCTTAGAATTTTTGTTTAATGCTGATGCATTGCAGATTTTATACTCAGCTAATGCAGAAGATTCTCATTAGGACGAGAGAGAATAAAAATGGGTGGAAGTGTTAGGGAAGATAGTTATTACGAAAAAAATTAATCTTTAAACGTTGCTTCAGGGCTTTAAACAGCGCTTCTTCTAAATTGCAGTTTAATGTGTTTTTTTATAGATTTTTTATTATATTTTTCTTCAAGTAAATCTTTTTATCTCTCCTTGATAGTTTCTATGAGTCGTCGGGTCGTTCAAGATTCTCTCTTATCCTACTTAATGAAATTAATGAGAAAATGTTTTTTAATATGAAAATGGAATTATGTCTTTTCTTGTTTTGTTTTAAAAGCAACATATTTGATTACATAGTTTGCTGTTTTGCTGTAAAGAATTTCAATGTTCTTCGTATAAAACAATTCATTTATTATTTAAATTACAATAGCTAAAAGTAATGGTTTAATGATTTATATTAAATCCCATAAAAATTCAAATTTTTTGTCATATTTATAACTTTTTAATCATGTTATATATACATATATATATTTATGATATTCCAATTTTTTATATAAATTCTTTAACAATATTTTGAAATATAAGATTTCATAAAAAATGTTCGTTTTAAGTATTTAAAAAAATAAATAAAAGTATTCGCTTTTTTTTTACGTTTAAAAATTATGTTTCATTCGTTTAAAAAAGTATATCATAATCGTTTCAAATATTTCAATAAAAATATATTTAAAAAAAAAAAAAAAAAAATAATCGAAATAATATAAGATAACGGTTTCAGATTTTTTTAAAAAAATTAATATTTTCCATTACATATCTTGACCTATGAATTTTATTTCAAAACGTTCCATTTTACATGTGACAAAAAATAAAAAAGAAATGTAAAAAATTTTGAATTCGTAACAGTTCCGGAGACCCATTAGAGAAAGTTCTAATGGTACCATTACATCTCCAAAAATCCTAGTAAAAGCTGAAGAAAAGAAGTAAAAAAAAAACATCCAGATTTGGTTAGAGGATTCTTCCAAGTTGATTGATCGTGATTTCTGTTAATGGATTTTAGGACAGGCTTCGACATCTATTAAGTATACATTTCGAGTGCAATATGTGCGGTCCGCTGTAACGAAAGTGGTAAAGCAGACTGTCATTAAATTTCCTTTTTTGTACAGTTTAGTTTTTGTACCATTTTTCGCATAATGTATTATTTTTTTCTTTTTAAGGTTTATGATGTCGTGAGAAGCTACGTTAGTGTAGGACAAGCTCCAATGAAGGGAGGTAGGGTGGTAGTTCTTTTTTCTTGTGTTTAGAATTTTTGTTTAATGCTAATGCATTGCAGGTTTTTATACTCAGCTAATGCAGAAGATTCTAATTAGAACGAGAGAGAATAAAAATGAAAATAAGGGTCAGGAAGATAGTTAATAAGAAAAAAAAAAAGTCATCTTTAAACGCTGCTTCAGGGCTTCAAACAGCGCTTCCAAATTGCAGTTTAATGTGCTTCTTTTATAGTTCTTTTTTTCACATTTTCGTCCAGTAAATCCTTTTATCTCTCCTTGATAGTTTCTATGATTCGCCGGGTCGGTCAAGATTTTCTCCTCTCTTACTTAATGAAATTAATGAGAGCATTTTTCTTTAATATGGCTATGAAATTATGTTTTCTTCTTGTTTTGTTTTAAAAGCAACGTATTTGATTAAAAAGTTTGATTTGAATTTTTTTCAATGTTTTCCATAGTAAACAAATTATTTATCATTTAAAACATATATTAACAAAAAGGAATGGTTTAATAATTTATATTAAATCACATAAAAATTTAAACTTTTAGTCATATTTATAACTTTTTAATCTAGTTAAGTACTGTGTTTTTCTTTCGATTCATTTAAAAAATTACACTATAAACAGTTTTAACTATTTCAATAAAACAATATTTGAAACCATCGAACAGAATCGAAATAAATCACCATAACAGTTTTTTGAATTTTTTTTAAAAGTAATGTTTTCTATTTCATATCTTGACCTATCATTTTTATTTCAAAACTTTCCATTTTAAATGTGACGAAAAAAAAAAAAAACGAAAAAGAAAAAAAAAAAATGCATTTTGCATTTGACGAAAAAAAAAAAAAAAAAAAAAGAACGAAAATTAAAAAAATTGAATTCGTAGCAGTTTCGGAGACCCATTAGAGAAAAGTTTAATGGTACCATTATATCTCCAAAAATCCTAGTAATAGCTGAAGAAAAGAAGAAAGAAAGAAAACATCCAGATTTGGTTAGAGGATTCATTAAATTTCATTTTTTTGTACAGTTTAGTTTTTTGTACCATTTTCGTATAAAGCATTATTTTTGTCTTTTTATGGTTTATGATGTCGTGAGAAGCTACGGTAGTGTAAGACAAGCTCCATTGAAGGGAGGTAGAGGTCATTCTTTTTTTCTTGTGTTTAGAATTTTTGTTTAATGCTAATGCACTGCAGATTTTATACTCAGCTAATGCAGAAGATTCTCATTAGAACGAGAGAAATAAAAATGAAAAGAAGAGTTAAGGAAGATAGTTATGAAGAAAAAATGTATCTTTAAACGTTGCTGTTGGGCTACAAACAACGCTTCTTCTAAATTGCAGTTTAATGTGTTTTTTTATAGGTTTTTTTATTGATATTTTTCTTCTAGTAAATCCTTTTTTATCTCTCCTTGATAGTTTCTAAAAGATGTCGGGTTGTACAAGATTCTCATGTTCTACTTAATGAAATTAATGATAACATGTTCTTTAATATGGCTATGAAATTACATTTTTTTCGTGTGTTTTTTTTTTAAAAACCAACAAGTTTAATTACAATGTTTGCTTTATTAAAGTAAAAGAATTTCAATGATTTTCCTATTAAACAATTTATTTATCATTTAAAATACTTATACAATAAGAAAAAGTAATGGTTTAATAATTTATATTAAAACACATAAAAATTTGAAGTCTTATTTATAACTTTTAAATCAAGGTATAAATATTTAAATATATTCGAATTTTTTATCAAAATTCCTTAAAAATATTTTTAAATATAAATTTTTTTTCAAAAATATATTCGTTTCAGGTATTTAAAAAAAAATAAAAAAATTCGGGGTTTTATATACGTTTTAAAAACTTTTTTTATTCTTTTAAAAATTATATCATAAAAATTTCAAATATTTCAGATAATATTATTTTTATTCTTCCAAGTTGATTGAGAATTTCTGCATTAATGAGTATAAAATCTGCAATGCATTAGCATTAAACAAAAATTATAAACACAAGAAAAAAAGAATGACCCCCTTTACCTTTTTCATTGAAGTTTGTTGTACATTTTAGCGTCTCATGACATCATAAACCTTTTTAAAAGGTCAAAAATATTGCATTATGCGAAAATGCTACAAAAAGGAAATTCTTTTCATGTGTTTAGAATCACAGTAATGCTTTTTTATACACTTCCAGTACAGGATATTCTCATTAGGAACGAGAGAAAATAAAAATAGAAAGAAGAGTTAGGAAGATAGTTATTAAAAGAAAAATTATCTTTAAAACGTTTCTTCAGGGCTACAAACAGCGCTTCTTCTAAATTGCAGTTTAATGTGTTGCTTTTATAGTTTTTTTTTTATTCATATTTTTCTTCTAGAAAATCCTTTTTATCTTTTCTTGATAGTTTCTATGAGTTGTCGGGTCTTTCAAGATTCTCTCTCGTATCCTACTTAATGAAATAAAGAAGAACATGTTCTTTAATATGGGTATGAAATTATATTTTTTGCATTTTTTTTTTTAAAACAAACAAATTTAATTACAAATTTAATTGCAGTAAAAAGTTCAATGTTTTCCTATTAAACAATTTTTATCATTTAAAATACTTATATGATAGTTAAAAGTAACAGTTTAATAAATTATTTTAAGTCACAAAATTATTTTAAAATTTTTAGTCATATGTATATATATCTTTTAATCAAACTATATGTATACTATTGCAATTTTTGGATACAAATTCTTTAAAAAATATTTTTAAATATAAGGTTTCTTAAAAAAAAATCGTTTCAAGTATTTAAAAAATAAATAAAAATATTCGGGTTTTTTTTCTATACGTTTAAAAATATTTTTTTTTCTTTTAAAAATTATATTATAAACGTTTCAAATATTCCATTAACACTATATTTATATTAAAAAAAAATCAAAAGCATCGAAATAATTTAACATAGCCTATTTACATTTTTTAAAAAAGAGTAATATTTTCTATTTCATAACTTGACCTATCATTTTTATTTCAAAACTTTCCATCTTACATGTGACAAAAAAATGAAGAAAAAAAAAAAAAATTTTGAATTCGTAACAGTTCCGGAGACCCATTAGAGAAAGGTTTAATGGTACCATTACATCTCCAAAATTCCTAGTAATAGCTGAAGAAAAGAATAATAAAAAAACATCCAGATTTGGTTACATGATTCTTGCAAGTTGATTGATCGTGATTTCTGTTAATGGATTTTAGGACAAGCTTCGAGATCTATTAAGTATATATTTCAAGTGTATTATGTACGGTCCACTGTAATGAAAGAGGTAAAGCAGAATGTGTCATTAAATTTCCTTTTTTGTACAATTTAGGTTTTTGTACCATTTTCGCATAATACTTTATTTTTGTCTTTTAAGGTGTAACAAAACAAGTAAAACAAACATGGAACCCCATACTAACGAAATGACATTCGGCACATGTATGACACAATGCATGCACATTTGCAGACTTGCATTCAAAATTCTGGAGGTTAGACCGGTTATTAATGTAACAGCATTTTACATTTGAAATGCATTTTCTTAATCTTAAATTAGCCTGTGATCTGTAAAATTTAATCAATTGAACTTGTTGACTAGACAATTGCGTTGTTCGAATTTCATTACTCTACAATAATTTTTCTTCGCGTTGGGATATTTTTTCCGTCAGTGTATATATGATAATCCAACTTTTTAATACAAATTCTTTAACAATATTTTTTAATATAAGATTTCGAAAACAGGTTTAAAAAAAAATATTTTATATTCGTTTAAAATATAGTATTATAAATGTTTCAAATATGTCAATAAAATAATATTTGAAAACGTATGAATATATAAATAAAAAATCGAAAGAATCGAAATAATTTAACATAACCGCGACAGATTTTTTTAAAAAAGTAATAATTTTTATTTCATATCTTGACCTGTCAATTTTATTTCAAAACTTTCCATTTTAAATGTTGGAAAAAAAAAAAGCGAATGTAAAAAATTTGAATTCGTAACAGTTTCGGCGACCCATAAGGTTTAATGGTACCATTACATCTCCAAAACTCCTAGTAATGGCTGCAGAAAAGAAGTAAAAACAACAACCAGATTTGGTTAGAGGATTCTTGCAAGTTGATTGATCGTGATTTCTGTTAATGGATTTTAGGACAGGCTACGACATCTATTAAGTATATATCTCGAGTGCATTATGTACGGTCCGCTGTAATGAAAGTGGTAAAGCAGACTGCGTCATTAAATTTAATTTTTTTACAGTTTAGTTTTTTGTACCATTTTCGCATGATGCATTATTTTTGTCTTTTTAAAGATTTATGATGTCGTGAGAAGATACGGTAGTGTGTAGGACGAACTCCAATGAAGAAAGGTAGGGGGTCATTCTTTTCTTGTGTTTAAAATTTTTGTCTAATGCTAATGCCTTGCAGAATTCATACTCAGCTAATGCAGAAGATTCTCATTAGAACAAGAGAAAATAAAAATGAAAAGCAGAGTTAAGGAAGATAGTTATTAAGAAAAAACATTATATTTAAACTTTTTGTTTCAGGGCTTTAAACAGCGCTTCTTCTAAATTGCAGTTTAATGTGTTTTTTTATAGATTTTTTATCATATTTTTCTTCAAGTAAATCCTTTTATCTCTTCTTGTTAGTTTCTATGAGTTGCCGGGTCGTTCAAGATTCTCTCGTATCCTACTTAATGAAATTAATGAGAACGTGTTCTTTAATATGGCTACGAAATTAAATTGTTTTCGTTTGTTTTTAACCAACAAATTTAATTACAAGGTTTGCTGTAGTACTGTAAAGAATTTCAATGTTTTTCCAATTAAATATTTTATTTATCATTTAAAATACAATAACAAAAAGGAATGTTTTAATAATTTATATTAAATAACATAAAAATTTAAAAGTTTTAGTCATATTTATAACTTTTTAATCAAGTTAAGTCCAGTACGTTTTTTTGTCAATTCCTTAATAAAATTACTTTTATAAAATTGTTAAGTATTTCTATAAAACAATATTTGAAAACATATGAAAATTTAAATAAAATATCAAAAGAATCAAAATAATTTGACATAACAGTTTTTAGATTTTTTTTTTTAGTAATATTTTCTATTTCATATCTTGAAATATCTTTTTTATTTCAAAACTTTCCATTTTACATGTGACAAAAAAATAAATAAATAAACGAAATGCAAAAATTTTAAATTCGTAACAGTTCCGGAGACCCATTAGAAAAAGGTTTAATGGTACCATTATATCTCCAAAAACCTAGTAATAGCTGAAGAAAAGAAGAAAAAAAAACCATTCAGATATGGTTAGAGGATTCTTACAAGTTGATTGATCGTTATTTCTGTTAATGGATTTTAGGACAGGCTTCGACATCTATTAAGTATATATTTCGAGTGCATTATGCACGGTCCGCTGTAATGAAAGTGGTAAGGCAGACTGTGCCATTAAATTTCCTTTTTTTTTGTAGAGTTTAGTTTTTGTACCATTTTCGCATAGCGCATTAGTTTTGTCTTTTTAAGGTTTGTGATGTCGTGAGAAGCTACGGTAGTGTGAAACAAGCTACCATGAAGGGAGGTAAGGGGGTCATTCTTTTTCTTGTGTTTATAATTTTTGTTTAATGCTAATGCATTGCAGATTTTATACTCAAGCTAATGCAGAAGATTCGCATTAGAACGAGAGGGAATGAAAATGAAACAGAAGAGTTAGGGAAGATATTTATTAAGAAAAAGAATTTTCTTTATACGTTGCTTCAGGGCTTCAAAGAGCGCTTCCAAATTGCAATTTAATGTGCTTCTTTATAGTTTTTTTGGGGGTGGGGGTTCTTCTACTAAATGCTTTTATCTCTCCTTGATAGTTTCTATGAGTCGTCGGGTCGTTCAAGATTCTTTCGTATCCTACTTAATGAAATTAATGGGAACATGGCTATGAAATTATTTTTTTTTTTGTTTTTTCTTAATAGCAACATATTTGATTACAAAGTTGTATTGTTGTAAAAAATTTCAATGTTTTTGCTATTAAACAATTTATTTATTATTTAAAATACTTATACAATAACAAAAGTACTGATTTAATAATTTATATTAAATCACATAAAAATTTAAAATTTTTAGTCATATTTATAACTTTTTAATAAATTTATATATATATATCGTAACATTTTTAAACATCAATGTTTTTCGTAATTAACTATAAAATAATATAATACTATTAATTATGCATTTTTAAATAATTTGGTAATTTTTTTGTAATTTTAAACAAAAACAAGAAAGCATTTAGTCTTTAATATGTGAGTACGACGTTTTTCAAAAATTTAATTATGAAAATGAATTGATATTACTTCCCAATGAAACGCATTTTTTTCATTTCAATGTAATATAATCCTATAAATAATTTAACCTTGAGAAAAAAATTTAAATATCTTCTTATTGTATTCTAAAAATATCTCTTCCAAATATATCTTATTCATAAAAGTTAATTTTCATAAAACACGTACATGATCCATTTTAAATGCAAAGCAACGTAAAAAAGGAATTCAAACTAATTCACGTTTTCAATTATTAAAGTTTTTATTTCAGTTAGCTCTGTAATTTTGTATTTTGATTAAAATATATTCCGCCAGAAAAATAAAAAATTTACAGTCAATTTAAAGAAAAAATTATTAGTTTTTTTTTTTTTTCAGTAAAACAATATTTTCTGAAATCTTCCGAAAGATAATAGCATTTTAATATATTTCAGTATAGATATATTCTGAAACTTATTTTAGAATATATATGTACCATATCTTTTTATATAAGAACTTACAAAACTTCTTATAGGGATATATTTGTATGTTTATGAAAGGGAACAACAAACTAACTGTATTTATATTTAACAGAAGAATACATACTACTAATACAGCAGTAGACAGTCAACAATAGTCTTATTTGTGTGCCAACATAAACTGTAAAGACATTTCCACTGCAAAACTCTGTTTTGAAGATATAACTCAATTTGAACCCATATAACAAAAATAGAGATCGAAACAATGAGTTCAAAGAATTTCATGTATGTTATTCTATTGAAAATGTCATAATAGGAAATTTAATTTAAAACTAAGTTTTAAGTCGGTATTTTATTTGTTTATCATCCGTATTTCGGAACAAAATAACAGAAGACTGATAAATGCAGCTATGCAAATTTCAGTTAATAACGTGAAGAATAAAAATAAATATTAAAATTCTACAAAAAACGTTAACAGAATTTGTTTGAATTATGCTTTCCAAGAAATGCTATATAAATTTTAAAACCCATCTCATTCTATAAATTTTCAAAATATGCATTTTATACATCTAATTTTGTAAAAGGAGATAATTAAAATATTTTTTTTTAAATATTCAAGTATTTAAAATTAACTGAGTTTGTATGTATTGTCGTTTTTTATTGAAAATTACAAAATGCGAGCATGTATTGTCAAATACAAACAATAAAGCAATAAATGTATATATGAATGTATTGATAAGTATGAATTATCAAATGCGAGTATGTAATTTCAAATACGCATATGGAAAAAAAAATTCGAGCATGTATTGTAAAATAATCAAGCCTGTATATGCGTGTATGCCGTGCTGTAGAGACATATGCTTTAGTATAAGCCAGTAAAAAAAATTTATACCGCTCACGTATCTCATACATTTTCATAATTTTATGGCAACATTACTAAAATTCAAAACCAACAATTTAAATATATTGATCCCTGACTTTTGTATGATGTAATTAGATGAAAAATTTTGGTAGAAATTGGAAGATTGAGCGAGGCCCATCGTGATTAGTATCTGTGGTCAAACCCCAGAGATGCTAATCACATCGTCTTGCCTAGCTTGTAGAAACAGCTTAAGTGCTATGTTTTTTCCATTGAAAGGAAGTTTAATTAAAATAGTCCAAAAGCAGTATCTTCAATGAAGATAAATATTCTCCATTAAAGCAAGGCTTACGATAATTGCAGTACATTCTTTCTAAAACTTCATGCAGTCACAGGTAACCCGAGTTTCAACTACTACTGTTTCCAGAGAGCTACCTGATAGAAACCTGTTTACAAGAAGAACACTATTGCTGTTGTACTAAAAGTACTTATTATTCACAAGCAAAGAAAAGCTATTTAACATGGCTCAAGCAACATTGACTTCGTACCGGAAATCAGTTTGAGAATTTTTTATCGCTATTGAATTCCGTTTAAACCTAATCAGAGATTCACACCATGCGTGGAATTATACCTGTGTATATATTCTCTTAAACCTGAAAATGAGAGCATTAAAGAAATGAAAGGATGATAGAATGTGCAGGTAGCATGTTGTATGTTCGTGCAGACATTCATGTATCTGTTAGAAGCTATGTGACTTCTATGAAATATAGAGATATCATATGGTTTCCTATGATTGCTTTCTCTGGATTTCTATTTGCCCTCATTTCAATTTGATAGATTATAACGAATATACATAGGGCATATCTGGTTGAAAGTTTCTGTAAAATGAGTATATTCACTGAATATATTACCATCAAGATGACTATTCTAAACCTTGAAAAGCATGCCTGCTATACTCTTAGTAAGACCATTGCAACTCACCTTTCATGTCCTAGAAACATATAGTGCCCAAAACGGAGATTCACTGAGTGGGAAATAAAAGATTGCTAAATTTCCAACATGAATCCATGATGTCGAGCCATAAGAGTATGGTTGTATAAAAAAAATCAATACTTTTCAATAAAATATTATTGATATTTTGAGTTCTGCTTTAAAGAGTTCTGCTTTTTTTTTTTTTTTGCTTAAAAGAAAGATTGCTTTTGCTTACCTTATAAATCTTACACACTATCAAGCGTCAATATACTTACTTTTGTATGGTTATATTTTGAATGATATCAACATATATACAAATTTTATTAAAATCTGACTTGTCTATCTAGAGATATTTGACGAAACGTAACAATTCTCTTACTTTTGAGACAAAAACAAGTAAACAAAATAAACAAGAATAACAAGAAAATTACTACCCAGATTTTATCAGTAATTGCAATTATTTATTTTATTTTATTTGTATGTTAGACAAATATTAATGATATTAAATGTAAAAACAAATAAACAGAATTTCAAACGTTAAACGACTAAATACTGCATTTCTTTCGTAAGAAGGGAATTTTATTTGTAAATATATATTTTGTACTCGAAAAACAAAAATAATAAAGAAAGAAAATAAAGTTTCCAATTATAAAAATATTAACAATAAAGGAATTATTTATTTACAAAAATTGTATTACAGCATTCATTCGCTTTGAAAAAAAATACCGAATTTGAAATAATTCTGATAAATATGGCAGAAATTGCCTATTCTTTTTGATTGCACTAAATAAAGCATGTCAGAGTAATTATCTATTTAAGCCTGAAAATAATATTACCCTTTTAAGAAACATACACATGCACATAATTTTTAATATAGGTATTTTAAATTCAACAAACGTTCCACGATTCTCATAAATGATATTTTTAGAAACGAAACAAATATTAAAAGTAATCACTAGAATTATGATAAAGGATCCATTCTTCAACAAACAGATACAACTGCCGAAAGAATCGCAATTCTCAGAAATCCAATTCGCATCTTTACGGCATTATAATAGCTGCTGCTTCAAAATAAACACATTAAAATTCATGTGTTACTCGTTAAAAGCTTTGCATTTAAAAGAATCTCTTGATCACTTTCGTGATAATGATCCATACTGGTGGGTCGTATCTACCAGGGGCGTTAACGATCTTTTTTAAAAGAAAAAAAAAGTAATGAAATTCGACGGCGCATAATATTTACAGACTCATCTCTTCTCATGAATCTCCACAATTTTTTGAGATAAATATAACTACCTCCGGCTATCTGGGAACGATTTCAGTTTCCCTTCCATATCAGGGGAATAATGTGTTTGGAGGCGCTCGTAACAAGTTTTCTCGATTGACTTCAAATTCACACCTTGCCAGAGCTTCATCGCGATGTTCTCCTAATTGCGTGAATTTCATTTCCCGGCGTCCTAACAGTTCCTTTTCTTATAAATCCAATTTCGCAATCTCCGCATGAGAGTTTTTCACCGATTTATGAGTTTTCTGTGCAAGGGATCTTTTCCTTGACAAAATGTAGTACAGCGAAACTACAAATACCTAAATTCGAATTAAATCATGTTTAATTCTACTACAGATTATATTTCTTTTTCTACTTTGTATGATATTTTTGTGATTAACTTGAAAGTTACTTTTAAGCTGTTTCTACAATAAACACTTTCATGTAAAATATCACACTTCTTATTAATTGGACTATATTCTATTTAGTACCTTTGTGTTGGACATTTGTATTAAGATCTTGTAGCATTTTTCTGTTTAAATGATTTCTTTATTATTGCTATGTTAATTGTTGCTAAAACAAGCATGCAAAAGTTCATAAAAAGTGATTTATTTAGTCATGCATGTAGCTAATTTTTTTTCGTAGCGTATTTTTATAGTTTATATATATTTCATTGTTTAATAGCCATGACCGACTCGTAGCTCAGAGGTAACGAAATCATTAGGTCTGAGGTTCAATACGTTGGCGGTTTTGTTGTAATATTACACACTATCATGCGTCAATATAACAATATTTGTGTGGCTATTTTTATATTATGTACCTAATTTCATTAATGTCTGTCTTGTAGTTCAAGATATATTTGACGAAAAGTAAAGATTATCTTACTTTTCCACAGGCAAATAAACAAGAATAACAAACAAATTACTATCCAGATTTTATCGCTAAATGCAATTACTTTTTTTATTTAATTTGTATATTAGGCAAATATTGACGAAATTAAAACTAAAATAAATTTCTGAAAGTAAACAAATAAACAGAGTATCAAATATTAAACGATTATATACTGTTTTTTTTTATCTCAAATAAATTTTATTACTAAATAAATTTTTGTATTGAAAATACAAGAATAATGTATATGTATATATATATATATATATATATATATATATATATATATATGTTAAAAGAAATAAAATAACGTTAGAAATTTAAAAAAATATTAATAATAAGCGAACTATATATTTTTAAAACAAATTGAATTAAAGCATTTATAAGCTTTAAAAGAAAAATATCAAATTGAAATATTTCTGATAAATATGGCATCATTGCCTATTCTTTGATTTCTAAATAAAGATTGTCAGAGTAATTATCTATTTAAGTCTGCAAATAACAATACCCTTTTAACAAACATACGCATGCATGCAATTTTTAATATAGATATTTTATATTAAACAAATGTTCCACGATTCTCAGAAACGATATTTTTAGAAACGAAACAAATATTAAAAGTAATCACTAGAATTATGATAAAGGGTCCATTCTTCGACAAACAGATACAACTGCCGAAAGAATCGCAATTCTCAGAAATCAATTCTCATCTTAATAGTATTATAATAGCTACTGCTTCAAAATAAACACATTAAAATTCATGTGTTACTCGTTAAAAAGCTTTGCATTTAAAAGAATCTCTTGATCACTTTCGTGATAATGATCCATGCTGGTGGGTCGTATCTACCAGGAGCGTTAACGACCTTTTTTTAAATGGAAAAAAAAGTAATGAAATTCGATGGCGCATAATATTTACAGACTCATCACCTTCTCATGAATCTCCACAATTTTTGAGATAAATATAACTACCTCCGGTTATCTGGGAACGATTTCAATGTCCCTTCCATATCAGGGAATAATGTGTTTGAGACGCACGTAACAAGTTTTTCTCGATTGACTTCAAATTCACACCTTGCCAGAGCTTCATTGCGATGTTCTCCTAATTGCGTGAATTTCACTTCCCAGCGTCCTAACTGTTCCTTTTCTGATAAATCAATTTCGCAATCTCCGCATGAGAGTTTTGCATCGATTTATGAGTTTTCTGTGCAAGGGATCTTTTCCTTTGTCAAAATGTAGTGTACAGCAAAAACTGCAAATATTTAAATTAGATTAAATCGTTTGACATTGGTATAGACTATATTTCTTTTTTTTTTTCTGTTTTAAGATATTTTTGAGAATAACTTGAACTGTTTCTACAGTAAATACTTTTATGCAAAAATATCACAAAATGTATCAATTGGAAAATCTATTCTGTACCTAGATGTTGGACATTTGCATGAAGATCTTGTAGCATTTTCTGCTGAAATTATTTCTCTATAATTGATATGTTAAATGTTGCTGAGAAAAATGCATTAATCACACAAGTGATTTGTTACGTAATGGAAACAGCTAATTTGTTTTCATAATTTATTTTTATAATTTTATTTTTATTTTGTTTTTTATTTGCAGTCTTAAATAGTTAATTACTCTGACAATCTTTATTTAGTACAATCAAAGAATAGGATCATAAGTATCAGAATTATTTCAAACTTCGTACTTTTCTTTTTAAAGCGTATGAATGCTGTATTGCAATTTGTTTTTAAAAATGTAGCCCCTTATTATTAATGTGTTCTTGCTTTCAAACGATATTGTCGTTCTTTATTTTTATTAGTTATTATTTTATTATGAGTTAAATATATATATATATACAAATAAAATTTCTTTGAGATACTCAAAAGCAGTATATAGACTTTTAACTTTGATACTCTGTATATTTGTTCACATTCAGAAATTTATTTTGGTTTTACTGTCGTCAATATTTGCCTAATATGCAAATTAAATAAAACAAGTAATTGCAGTCAGCTATAAAATTTGGGGTAGTAATTTTTTTGTTATACTTGTTTACTTTGTCTACCTGCCTGTGCAAAAATGAGAGAATGTTTTACATTTTGACGTATATCTTTAAACTACTGGCAGATTTTAATAAAATTAGGTATATAATCAAAAAATAAATAATTTTAAAATATTGTCATATTGGCGCATAATAATGTTTAATATTACAACAAAGTCGCCAACGAATTAAATCTCAGCGATAATGCTTTCGTTACTTCTGAGTCAAGAGTCGTGCATGGCCATTAAACAATGAAAAAATAAAATTATAAAAATAAATTACGAAAGAAAATTAGGTATTTGCATATCTTAAAAAAAAATCACTTGTGTGACCTATGCATGTATGTTTTATCATCACTTTACATAGCAATTATAAAGAAATAATGTTAGCAGCAAAAGGCTAAAAGAAAAGGAGCGAAAGGCTTTATAGAAAATACGAAGTTTGAAATAATTCTGATAAATATGGCATAATTGCCTATATTTTGATTGTACTAAATAAAGATTGCCAGAGTAACTATCTATTTAAGTCTGCAAATAACATTACCCTTTAACAAACATACACATGCACGTAATTTTTTTAATATAGGTATTTTAAATTCAACAAACGTTCCACGATTGTCATCAATGATATTTTTAGAAACGAAACAAATATTAAAAGTAATCACTAGAATTATGATAAAGGATCCATTCTTCAACAAACAGATACAACTGCCGAAAGAATCGCAATTCTCAGAAATCAATTCTCATTTAACGGCATTATAATAGCTACCTACTACGAAATAAACACATTAAAATTCATGTGTTACTCGTTAAAAAAGCTTTTGCATTTAAAAGAATCTCTTGATCACTTTCGTGATAATGTTCCAGGTTGGTGGGTCGTATCTATCAGGAGCGTTAACGATCTTTTTAAAAAGAAAAAAAGTAATGAAATTCGATGGCGCATAATATTTACAGACTCATCAACTTCTCATGAATCTCCACAATTTTTGAGATAAATATAACTACCTCCGGCTATCTGGGGACGATTTCAGTTTCCCTTCCATATCGGGGGAATAATGTGTTTGGAGGCGCTCGTAACAAGTTTTCTCGATTGACTTCAAATTCACACCTTGCCAGAGCTTCATCGCGATGTTCTCCTAATTGCGTGAATTTCATTTCCCAGCGTCCTAACAGTTCCTTTTCTTATAAATCCAATTTCGCAATCTCCGCATGAGAGTTTTGCATCGATTTATGAGTTTTCTGTGCAAGGGATCTTTTCCTTGTCAAAATGTAGTATAGCGAAACTACAAATATTTAAATTAGGATTAAATCATTGCAGCAAACTATTATTCTTTTTCTACTTTATGTGATATTTTCAGAAATTACCTTTAGAGTTACTTTTCAACTGTATCTACAATAAACGCTTTAATGCAAAATATCGCACAATCTATCAGTTGGAAATCTATTTATTACCTATATGTTGAACATTTGGCTGAAGTTCTTGTAGCCTATTTCTACTGACATTATTTCTCTTTAATTGCTATGCTAAATGTTGCTAAAACATACATTCACAGGACATACAAGTGTTTTATTAAGTCGTGCAAACAGCTAATTTTTTTCAATATTTATTTTTTTTATTTTTATTTAATTTCATTTTTAATGTTCATAATATATCTTGCATAAATATGTGGTAACATTATCCTGTGGGTTACCATAAATAATTTTATGAAAAATAACTGGAAATATTTTTTACTTATCTAAAAATTTCAAAGAGGAAAGGTAAAGTTAAAATTTTTATGATCACAGCTTATGATCATTCTTATTATTTAAATATTTGTAATTTTAAATACAAACTATTTAAACGTAATTAGTCATGTTATAAATTGCAGATAGATGTTTTCATATCATAGCTGAAAACAGTTTACAAAACTGAGCTGATATTTCACAACTAACTCAAATAGTGTTTTAACATGCATTTATTTAAAAATAGCAAACCCTGTAGAACTTGATCGGGTAATTTGATATATTATAAGTAATTCTAAATCATGATTCATTCTTGAAAATGAAATGTAAATGTAAACATACAATATTAATTTGTTATCTGAATTAATAAATCTAACCAAAAAATTCGCTTTTTTTATTTCAGAAAAAAACTCGTTAAGTCAATGATAAATAAATTTTGTGTTTGATTACATTCAAGCTTTACAAAAGAAACTGAAAAATACTGAAGACCTAAGACTGAGAAAGTACCATTCATTGTTTGTTTTTGAAATTTTATTAGCATATTAATAAATCAATTAATATACATTGTATAATTTTATTAATAAAACTGCTTTATGATGCTTTTTAATCGAATATTTAAAGCTGTTTAATTTATAAAATTTATTAAAATAACATGTGGTACATCCTTTTGCTATTGCAAATTTGTGCTTAATTTAATCCAAAGTCATAATATAGATAATGAACATTTTTAATATGTGATATATATAATATACTATAATATTCTATAGATATAGATATACACTCATGTCCATAAATTAAAGGATAATGAAGTTCAGGCAAAGAAAAGAGACAGAAGCAAAACAAATTTGACTTATCTGTAAAGTCTATTTATTAAACAAACGGTAAAGAAGGCAAAAAAGATTATATTTTTGACATAATTAATAAAAATTGTGATTTTTACTCCCTGGATCAAATTTCAAAAAAGAACCTATTTACAAAAAACAGTATAACATGGTTAGTATGATGGTTAATATGGAATATGTCTCCCGGACGTTCAATTTCTGTGATTCTTTATCCTTAATTTATGGATGAAGATATAATTTCTATTGATTATTTTATTTAGTTTTCTTATTTTTGACGTTTGATATTTAAGAATGAAAGTTTTTTGGATAAAATCAATTCCATGTAACTTTCCTTTCTAATTTTATTTCATCGATTTTTTATAACTTATTTATTTCAACAAAATTATAAAATACAACAAACGAAATGTTGTATTAAAAATTTATTGTGTCTTTAAATTAAAAAGAATAACTTTCTTTCAGTCATGTATAAAATATTTCCACGCATATTTCCAATGCTACAAATTCCGATAAATATAATTACTTGTGAATCATTGCGACTATAGCTTATATTTCACTATGAAATGAAAACAAATGCGATTAGCATGAAATGGAATGCGTCTGATAATTCCAGGAATTTCCGGAATTCCAGTTTTTGGTTAAAATATCCTATCCGGTATCTTATTCTGATTTTTCAATTATTTTAATGATTTTCCCGAATTCTATAATTAAATTACAAGTAAAGTGAAGTGGAAATTTTTTTTTCTCTCATTAGAAATAAAAAAAAGTCTAGACTAGAATTAAAAGTTAGATATTTATCAATATATTTATATAAATAAATAAATTTAGCGTGTTAAAGTCATTAGTAGTCTTAAATATTAAAATAATAAAATAAATAAAATAATAAATTGTTTATTACAGCTAGATATTTTTTGTCACATGTGAAATTTCTTCTTATTATTTTTGTTATAATTTTGGTTTGATTTAAGAACAAATTTGCAATAGCAAGAAAAAAAGATGTACCACATGCAAGCAATTTTAATTAATTTCTAAATAAATTTTTTTTCTGTATTATCTCCGATATGTGTTGAAGAATTTACTTTATTCTGAAAGAGTTCGGTTTTTTGTTTTTATTAACAAATACTAATTTTTAATTAAAGAAGATATTTCTGAATGTTTTCACCAAGTATATTTCATATATATCAAATGCGATATGTTAACAATTTGCAAAATATTTCACTTTAAATAATTAAGTATTTAATTATTAAAAGTAAAAAAGTAAACAAATTAATTATTAAAAAAAAGTGTATAAATTATATTTTTAATTAATAAATTCTGAAGCAGAAATATTATGGAAAACTTAATCAATTTTTATTTCAGTTTTCTGAAATTTTATATTAGATATTCTTTTAAATATTTCCAATATTTTTGGATGTGATTAACATTCATCAAATGTTGATTAAATTTAATTTATTTGTTCAAAATATGTGTCTGTAATATTTTCTTTTAATGTATCACATATAAGTTTTAAATTTATTCTAAGAAATATGTCTGATAAATTAAAATAAATTATTAATAAAAAAATTTGATTCATAAATTAATGAAACATCAAGTTTACTCAAAGTCATCTTAGAATATTGCCCAAGTTTGAATTTCAAATAATTTCAACATTATTATTGCCAGAACTTTTCATATTGTTTTATCATTATAAATGGAAGTTAGTAGAACAATTTTCACTATAATTTTTTTAAAATATTGATTTTCAAAATAAAAAAAAAAAATATCTAAATACATCTAAAGTATATTTGTGAATTAAATTTATTATTAATATTACTGCTGTTAACGGAATTTTATTAAGAAAAACAAACCTACAGAGTTACCCACCATAACATCCCAGCATATCTATTTTTGTAGATTTTCTTTTTTTTTACAAGAAGGCAATTGTTTGATAATCAGAATTAAAAATATAGCAGCATCACATAAGTATATAGCATCTCTTAGTATGTCCATAAATATAAGAAATCAGAATATCATATTTGATCAGTTGTATCGCTAATTATTTTTCGGTATACATTATAAATACGTTTTAATCGATTCCTTTGATATTTTAGTGACTTCTTAAACAATTGAAATTCGTGCATACGTGTAAAATAGATGTTATAAATATAATTGATGTATAAGTCTCAGAATTGCTATTCATTCCTCAAGTGCAAGTTAACACTAAGATTAAAGGGAATGAATTTTTAAATATATTTGTTTATATAAAATTAGTCACATTATTTATGAATAATAAAGAAAGAAATAAGAACTTTTGAAGTGTTACATATGAATTAGCCGTTAAAATTGTTCTGCTTTTCAACTGCGGTAATTTTTATTCAATAATGATTACTTGAGTGTCATTTAATTTTTGACACTAAAATTCTCTTTGGCAATTTAAATTCTGTATCTTTAAACTGAAGAAAATATGTAAATCGTTGTTCAAATCAAAATCAAATTTGAAAAAAAAAATGTCATCGTTGCAAAATCTTCTCAATAGTTTTGATTGAAACAATCTTAATGTTCATGACTATATAGCCATGAAAACCGTAATAGATATTATCATATAGCCATAACACTCTCAATGGACATTTTCGTATAGCCATAATAATCTTAATGGACTTTATCGTATAGATATAACAATTTTAGTAGTGCCAATTATTTTATAGCCATAACAATCTAAATAGTCATGATTATTTCATAGCCATAACAACTTTAATATTCATGATTATTTTATAGACATAACAATCTTAATGGTCATGATTACATAGCCATAACAAATTTAATGGACATTATAGTACAGATATAAAAAAACCTTAATGGAAACTATCGTATAGCCATGATTGTGATGATAGTGATTATTTTATAGCTATAACAATCTTAAAGTCATGATTATTTTATAATAATAAAAATCTTAATGGTCATGATTCTTTTATAGCCATAACAATCTTAATGTAGATGATTATCTTGGGCCTAAACATTTTATTGACCATAGTTATCTTATGAAGGAAATAACTTTGAAAACTTTAACCAAGGAACAAGATTATTTTTTGCCCTTTTGTTACATCATCCATCTTTTTAACATATTTCATTTTAAACTGGCCACTAATTTAAAATCTCTCAATTTGGGGTTGCTCCCTCATCACGGATGGCCACCAGTAAAAGTGAAGAATCTGCCGCGCAAGGCTGTTTAATTTTCAGACATGTCGTTAAATATGAAGTCAAGCGGAATGGAGAAATGAAATTTCTCTCCTCAACTTCAAACTGAGGGGGGTGCTCCGATTCCGAGGGTGTCCGCCGATATGCGCCCGGGATTCTCGAGTTAAACAGCGCGAGTCACAACTGCGCGAAGATGCTTCCTGTTCAAGGCGAGAATGTTATTGCAGAGAAATGCTTTTCGGATATCGCACACACAAAGGGTGATGTGAATGCAATAAAAGTTTAATTTGACTTCGAGAGGAAGAATATTTTTTTGTTTCTCTTGCAATAAGTGCAACATTACGCGAATAAAAATGGTTCTCGTTCCGTTGGAAAGGTGGTATATTTTCGTAGAAACTGCAGACATGCAGAAACATAATAGCACTTCAGATATCAGGCAATACGGGAATCTAGCTATTTGAATGAGTTTATAGCAGTCGTTTTTTTATACCAAATGAATAAGAAAAAGAAACCTTAAGAATAATATGATGGCATTAAGAGAAATACTTGAACAAGTTTGTGATAATGATTTTCATATAATTTTATACAGCACTCATAAACAAATAAAATATTTAATGAATACTGGTCAATTAAACAGAAATTCTTTCACAGAAGTTAACAAAATGAATCTTGCAATTTATGCGATATGCATAGCTAATATTTTTAAAAATTTATTTTGAATAAATATTTTTATTTACATCCGCGACTATTTAATTATGATTTGGAACAAACTAACTGAATTTTGAACAATGTTTTTAAGTATATCTTCTTCATTGACTCAACTTCTGTATGGTGGGAAGAGGCCGTTTGCCTACTGGCAGATTTCGAGACGGGAGATGCTTCCTTTCTACGGAACAGGATTGTCCGACCTACAGTCATAATAGACAGGGATTTAAGGTTTAAAGTGGATTCTGAACTATTACAAACATTCATGGCACTTCTGGGAATCGGACTCGTAACATGTGGTACCGAGAGTCACAGTGCTAATCACTCGGCACCAGGGTGGTTTTATTTTTATGGGAGTATGGTTATCAGCCCTACGTCCAACAGTTTTCGATCGTGGTAGACCATAACCTACTGTTTAAAGTGGATTCTCAACCACTACAAGCATCCATGGTACTGCAAAAAGCGTGTAGCATCAAGCGCTAGAGCGCTAGTCACTCGGCCATCAATGAAACATTTGTTAACAATATGACATATAACCGCCATCTAAGTATCTACATATAAAAATAATCCGAAAAGGGGGTGGGTCCCTGAGGTGGACCCACCACCACCCAGAATGTTCCCCTTTTGCCGATATGCGCCGGGATTCTCGAGTTAAACAGCGCGAGTCACAACTCCGCGAAGATGCTTCCTGTTCAAAGCGAGAATGTTATTGCACAGAAATGCTTTTCGGATATCGCGCACACAAGGGGGTGATGCGAATGCAATAAAAGTTTAATTTGACTTCGAGAGGAAGAATATTTTTGTTTCTGTTGAAATGAGTGCAACATTACGCGAATAAAAAATGGTTCTCGTTCCGTTGGAAAGATGGTATATTTTCGTAGAAATTGCAGATATGCAGAAACATAATAGCACTTCAGATATCAGGCAATACGTGAATTCTAGCTATTTGAATGCGTTTATAGCAGCCGTATTTTTGCCAAATGAATAAGAAAAGAAAATTTAAGAATAATGTGATGGTATAACGAGGAATTCTTGAACAAGTTATCTGTTTTGTCATTAAAATATAACCCAGGTTCTCAATTTATCGCATTGTCGTAAGCGTTAATGATTTTCATATAAATTTGTATAACACTCATAAACAAATAAAATGTATAAGGAGAATTGGTCAATTAATGATTTTTTTGAATAAATATTTTTAATTTACTTCCCTCGACTATTTAATTATAATTTGAGTGGTATGTATGTATGTAATAATGTATTTAAAAATATAATTGATTAATATATATTGAATAATTAATATTATATTATTAATATATAATTGATTAATATAATAATATAATTGTATGTAATAATGTATTTAAATATTTCTTCTTCATTGACTCAACTGTTCCATGGCGGGAAGAGGCCATCTGCCTACTGGCAGATTTCGAGTCAAAAGGTGTTTTTTTTTTTTTTATGGGGAAAGAGTTATCATCCTTAAGCACAACACTCTTCAATTATATTAGACCGGAACCTACCGAAGGTTTAAAATGGATTCTGAACCATGACAAGCATCCATGCCGACGCGACCAAACCTAAACGCCTGTAGCACAAGCGCCAGAGCGCTAGTCATTTAGACATCAGTAAAACATTTATTAACACTATAACAAATAACGGCCCTCGAAGTATTTATACATAAAAATAATCCAATAAAATAGTTTAGAGTTAATAAGTCATAATTGTATCATTTACTATTAATTCAATTGGTTTATTTTATTTTTAATGTACGTTTATTTGAAAATAATAGTAATTATCTACTACATTTATCTTTAACTCTGAAGAATTACTTTTGAAGGAAGCGATTATATCTGAAATTTTATTTCCGAGAATTAATTCCCAATCCTAAATACCCCTTAGAAAAATGTAAATTTTATCGAAATAGAAGTTTATAGTAAAATTTGTGATTACGAAATAAGTATTTCTTGTTTTAATAAAATAATAAAATTTCGTGACAAAAATCGTGGAAAAAAATATTTCTTCTTAAAATGAAGTATGCCTAAAAATTCCTAATAATTTAAAATGAAATTTTTTTTTTTTTTTTTTTTTTTTATAAATGTTTGAAATGAAATCTTAATTCTACACTCATGTCCACAAATTAAGGATAATTCAGAATCACACAGAAATTGAACTCTAAAATAAAAATTTCCCCTGTAGAATTATCACACACATCTTGAAGAAGAATATGCAAATTACAGGAAACCACCAGATGGCGCGGATAGTACGTCACAATGAGGAGAGTGTAAGAGAGGGGTATATAAGGAATGGTGGCAAAGAAGTAAAATTGTTCACAAGCACTTTAAAAGCCTTTCAGTGTAATAACCATAGTTATGGCACAAAGGAAGCATTTCGATGATTTTTTACGTAGTAGAATTATCGGACGATTGGAATGTGGACGTACCCAGCTGGAAGTATCAGAGGAACTTGGAATCGCCCAGAGTGTCATCTCCAGGCTTTGGCAACGATTCCAAGATGTTGGTAATGTGAGCAGATGTTACAGCACAGGTCACCCCCGAGTTACAACGTCGAATGAGGACCGGTATTTAGCAGTTACTGCCAAAAGAAAGAGACGGAGCATAGCATCAGATCTGTCTCGTCAGCTCTCTTCAGCTACCGGTACGACAGTTTCAAGGCAGACCGTGTACAGACGCTTAGGGCACATTGGTTTATATGCTCGTAGGCCTGTCAGATGTGTTCCACTTACCGCAACTCACTGTCGCCTGCGATTAACCTGGAGTAGAGAGCACGCATTGTGGACACCGCAACAGTGGTCTTGTGTGGGGGATTTCCGGCGAGTCCAGGTTTAGTTCGCAGACTGATTCTCTCCGGACATTCATATGGAGAGCGCCAGGTACCCGTTACCACCAAGAGAACACCATTGAACGACACCGTTACGGTGGTGCAGGATGATGGCTCGTTTGGGAGGAATTATTCTTGGTTCCGGAACTGACCTGCATGTTCAGAGTGTAACGATGACAGACCACATCTATCGGGATGTCATTCTGGAACAACATGTACGTTTGTTTCGGGGCGCCATGGGTGCTGAATTTCTATTTATGGATGACAACGCCCGTCCTCACCGTGCAAACATTGTAGACGAATGCTTTCAATTGGGGGATATCACCCGTATGGATTGGCCAGCATTCTCACCGGACTTGAATCCAATAGAGCATGTGTGGGATATGCTTGGTCGACGAATTACAGCCCGTCAACCCCCTCCCACCTGTCAACCGGAACTTCGGAGGGCATTGCTTGATGAGTGGTGTAATATTCCCCAAGATCAGATTGATAATTTGATACTCAGCATGCCTAGACGTTGTAAGGCCTGTATTGCATCTTCCGGGAGACATACTCCATATTAACCATCATACTAACCATGTTATACTGCTTTTTTGTAAATAGGTTCTTTTTTGAAATTTGCTCCCGGGAGTAAAAATCGCAATTTTTATTAATTATGTCAAACATATAGCATCTTTTTTGCTCTTTACCTTTTGTTTAATAAATAGACTTTTCAAATAAGCCAAATTTGTTTTGCTTCTGTCTTTTCTTCACCTGAACTTCATTATCCTTAATTTGTGGACATGAGTGTATTTAAATATTCGATAAAAGAAAGTATTTCAATTGTTTTTTTATTATTTTTTATTTTTTCAATATGAAGAGAATTAATTCATTAAGAAATGCTTAAGAATGATGTATTATACTTTTATAAACATTTTTATATAAAGTAATTCAGCTATGAAATAGTATTAAAAATAATTACTGCATATTCAATATATAACATATAAACGCTTCATCAAGTTAAAATCTAAATTTTTTTTTTGCAGATAATTTTTTTTGTAAATGCACATAAGCCTAAATTTTTTATTTTTATTTTTATTTCTTAAAATTTTTTTTTGTAAATATTAACATATTATATAAAAATAAATATTAAATTAAGCAAAATAGAAACTTTTTCATTCGGAAACTTTAATTCAATTATTAATGCTTGGTTTGAAATTAAATAGACTTTTTATGTTTTAAATTTCTAATAATTTTTTTTTTTTTCGTCTTTGAAATACAGAAAAAAAAAAAATGTCATAAAAATTTATACTCTTTTTTGAATTTTGTCTTCTTTCATTCGTTTTTTTAATTTATTTTTATTCATTAATTATAAATATTTTATTTCGAAGGTAATTTTATGCTTTGGTTTTAGTTGCTTATTAAATGAAATATTAAAATGATGAATCAATTTAACTATATAAATTATGTTTTTTGTAATAAATATTGATTAATTAAACTAAGTATATATGGAACAATGAAACACTTTTATTTCCTAGATTGGTTTGGTTTGTCGCTCTAGAGTCATTTTATGCACACTATAGGCTAATTAGACTGGCACCTACAGTTTAACGTGGATTCCGAACCACTAACAAACATAAATGCTAATCCTAGGATTCGAACCTGTATCACGAAAGGCCAGAGAGCTAGCCAAATGGCCCTCAGGCCTATTCTTTCCTCTCTCATCACACGAGAGTTTTACTTAAAAAATTATACTACAGGTAATTTTTAAAAACACATTGTCAATAAGCAGAATAAATAAATAACAAATAAAAATGCTTTAGTATAATAAAAATGCTTTAGTATATTTACGATAAGCTCTAATGAATAATAAGGATAATTTGCATAATGTTGTGGTGACATGGACGCCAAATTTAAAATTTCTTATGCTTTCCGTTGATTATGCAATTTTAGAAAAATGTAAAATCAATTAATTAAATTAATACACTCTTAAGGTAAAACAGAAATAACTCTTCAAATGAATACATTTCTGAAAATGTTTATAAATAGTTAAATATCAACAACAAATTCATTTAAAGATCTTTCATTTAAAAATACAATATCATTTTGTTAATGTATTAAAATTACAATATCGTTTTGTTTCTTATACCACATGGTAGACAGCAACAACCAAACAACTCCTAGAACCCGAGTGGTCTCATGGAAGGAGGGTAAACGGGCAGATTCTGTTGTGATGGAGCGCCCGCAGGTAGAAGTCAGACTTAGCTCCATGACGCTGACTGTTAACGGGGTGGGGTTTTCAACCCTACCCCCAACTGCCCTATTAGAGCGGAACCTACGACTTAAAGTAGATTCCTAACCATTACAAACATCCATACCCTCGGCGGGGCTGGAACCCGAAACCTGATTCCTCAAACGCCGTGGCACTCGGCACTTGGCCACCAGGCTCTATATAGTATAGTTTTTTAATGCGCTGAAGATACGATCGCAATAAGTATATATATATATATATATATATATATATATATATATATATATATATACATATGTTTTGAAATATGAATTTACGAATAAAATAAATTTTTAATTCTTAAATCATTTCTTAAACACTTTCTTACTTTTAAGAGGTTTAGGTTTTTACACTCTGGATAATGTGATGACAGTACCTTTAGTATTGTACACTATAGAACAGTAAAATTTCGGATAAATATATAAATAATTCCACGAACGCCGCTTCATCCTAAATAACTTAATTTCCTAAAATAAACTTCTCTTATAAAATCAGAAAGAAATCATGCTTTACCAAAATAAGTAATGGCATAGCACCAAAATTAACATATTGTATATCGTTTATATAGCAAAACCAATTTAGACCGATTTTTTTTTAACTTTTCTAAATTCTTTCTAAATTAAAGCATCTTGGATTAAATTTTGGTATTTTAATTAAAGTATGTTTAAAAGATAGAAATTTAAGAAAAGATGGAAACTGCATTTTTAAGTCAAATATACAATTTCCTCCTTCTCTTATGTTTTCATTTAAAATATAATAGAGAACACTAAACACACACATAACACTAAAATTAACATATTGCATATCATTTATATAGCAAAAGTAATTCACCCCGATTTTTTTAAAAATTTTCTAAACTATTTCTATATTAAAATATCTTGATTAAATTTTAATATTTGAATTAAAGTATGTTTAAAAGATAGACATTTAATAAAAGGTAAAAACAGCATTTTTTTAAGTTAAATATACAATTTCCTCCTTCTCTTATGTTTTCATTTTAAAATATAATACAGAACACTAAACACACGCATAACACTAAAATTAAAATATTGCATATCATTTATATAGCAAAAAGTAATTGACCCCGATTTTTTTTTTTAATTTTCTAAACTATTTCTATATTAAAATATCTTGATTAAATTTTGGTATTTTAATTAAAGTATGTTTAAAAGATAGACATTGAAGAAAAGGTAAAAACAGCATTTTTTTAAAGTTAAATATACAATTTCCTCCTTCGCTTTGGTTTTTATTTAAAGTAAATTAGTGAATTTATTGATAATTTGTAATTTTTATTTTTGCAGAATACTTAAATGTTGCAAATTGCAGTCATCTTGGGGCATTTTCGATATTTTTATAACTCAAGAAAAGGAATTATTACGTAAGAACTTATTTTCAAATACAAATGTTTTTTATAAAATAAATGTATTCATAAAAAATTTAAAAAACTTTATATGTGATTTTCTATTTTAAATTAAATCTGTTGTCACATATATAACTTACTACTGTAAATTAAATTTGTTCTCATAGAACTTACTACTTTTAAATAAAATATGTTCTCATAGAATTTGTTCTATTTTAAATAAAATCTGTTCTTATCAACTAACTATTTTAAATTAAATCTGTTCTCATATAATTTACGAAAATATTAAAATTAAATTTCAAATAAAATCTGTATCATAGAACTTTCTATATTAAATTAAATTTATTTTCATAGAACTTTACATTAAAATAAATTTATTCTCAAATCTTTCTATTTTTAAATTAAATCTGCTCATAGAAATTACTATTTTAAATTAAATCTGTTCTCATAGAACTTACTATTTTAAAATAAATTTATATGTTCTTTTAAATTAAATCTGCTCACATAGAATTTACTATTTTAAATAAAATCTGTTCATATCAACTTACTATTTTAAATAAAATTAAATCTGCTCACATAGAAATTACTATTTTAAATTGAATCTGTTCTCATATAACTTACTATATTAAAATAAATTTATTCTCATAGAACTTTCTATTTTAAATTAAATCTGCTCACATAGAAACTACTATTTTAAATTAAATCTATTCTTATATAATTCACTTTTTTAAATAAAAATTTCAAAATAATGCCTTCTGTCAATAAAATTTTTAAATTTATTTAATGGTGAAATATAAATAAAATGGCTACATCGTAATTATTTTTTACTAAAATCCCACCTATCCTTGTATATCTTGTTTTTCAAGAAAGAAATAATAATAATAATAATAAAATAAAAAATTACAATATGACATTCAAATACTCAATGCACATAACTAATTGTGAGGCTTACACTTGTACTCATTTTTTTTTAATTTGCCTGGAGAAGTATTACACGAAAGGTAAAAATAATTCCCAAACATGCAAATCTATAATGACAAACACTTGAGTGTATATGTGAGTATGGAAAATTAATTAGTTTTTACCCTATAATGAGTATGTATATTTAATACGCTCATTTTATAGTGGAAGAAAGTAGCCTACAAAAAAGAAATATTGAAAGTATAAACTTTTTATTTCAGTGTTTATATTTTTTCTTTCTAATGCAGCTGGCAAACACTTAGACAGCTTGGTCTGGGATGCATTAAGGCAAGCGCTGCACAGACGTACTCACTTTTCATTATCCAGGGGGCGCGTGTAACTTGAAGAGAAGCCAGAGACGCAGAGAAACAATGCCCCCGCCACACTCTACGATCTTATTAGTCCGGGACCTACTTTTTAAAGGGGATTTCGAACCACTACAAACAACCATGGCACCGCTGGGACTCAAACCCGACACCTGTGGTACCGAGTGCCAGAGCTCTAGACACTCGGCCATTCAGGCCCTTTTATTTCAGTGTAAATTTAAATTATGAATACTGCCTAATTTTGAGAAATATATCCGCCATTAAAAATTGTTGTTTAATGTATTCAGCTTTATTTTTAACCTATCGAAGCAGTTGTGTCTTATACACGATCATGCCCTTTTTTGTGTGTGTACTACTGTGTCCAAAAAGTAAGACCAATTTTCAATTTAAAATTCCCGAGGCTTATGGAATTTCATTTTTGTTTTACTTTTTTAGGTTGCTGTTACTGTCCTTGACATCTGTGGGAAATTTGATGTCAAAATATTCATTAGTGTTTGAGTTACGATTGGCTTTTTAAGACGCTTAGACTGATTCCGGCGATTTTTGAAATATCTGAATTTATTGAGCAAATAACTTACATAAAATTTATAGAAACGTATAGAATTTTGCAGAAGGCATTAAGTGAGCATTCCTGTATCGCAAAGAAATGTTTACAAGTGGTATAAACAGTTCAAAGAAGGCAGAGAACGCGTTGAAGACGAAGAGCCCTCTGGTAGACCATCAACCTCAACCGACGAAGCTCACGTCCAATAAATTAAAGATTTGTTGCTTACGAACCGCCGATTGACAATTAGAGACCTTGCTAATGATATTGGAATTTCAAAAGGATTGGCCAATTCCATTTTTATCCTCAAATGCGTCAAAGCTCGATTAGTACCGAAAACACTGAATGCACCAGCTCACACTGCAATGATTCTTCGTGACTTTTTTTCGCCAAAAATGAAACCCATATTGTTCCACAACCACCGTTTTCACAGCACATTGGCTATTCCCTAAACTCAAAAGACCACTCCGGGGAAGCATTTTGAGTCTATTGAAGGATTCAACGCTTTGAGCTTTGGCCATCCCTACCGATGACTTTTTAACATGCCATGGAGGTTAGGAAAAAAATGGCATAAGTGGATTGTGTCTAGAGGGTATTACTTTAAAGAATAAATAAAGAGTGGAAGGACAAATAAAGAGTTTTTGAAAAAAATAATAATTGGTCTTACATTTTGGGCATAGTAGTATGTGTGCAATATATCCTCCTACAACATATGTATACTACCATTCATCACTTTTTCTCCGGTAGATAGAGATGATCAAATAAAAGAGAAAATCATTTTGCATCCCATTGAAAAAATATTTATATTCATAAGATGTCGTAGTCTATGCCTATATAAAGAATAGTCTTATTGGTTGTGTACCATTTTATTTTTTAAAACATCTTTAAAATTAAAAAAATAATGAACCCTGTTTAAGTTATTAAAAATTTTTCTGTAATTGTAACATACGATAGTTTTCAGAAATAAATAAAGAAAAATTAGAAAAATTTATTACAAATAATACAATAGTAGTACATTAAAAATACATGTACATTAATAATACATTAAAAATAATACAATAGTAGAATATGACACTCAGACTTTACTCTAAAAGTCGAAATGTTATTTGTTGACATATGTTATTTAACGTCCCTGCAAATTGTTGTTTAACATCACTGGACAAGTGAAAAAAGGCAGGATTATACGGCATATAGCGTATACTGCCAGGTGATCTGCATATATTATTAAATAGATATTCTGAAAGAGGTAGATTTATTGTGTCCAATATATGTTAGTAGGCAGATATATCTTTGATGGCTGCAATCCCCTCTACTAGAGAGGTATCTTTATTACTCTTAAAAACACAACATTATTAACTTAATGTTAAGTCCTTACTGGGGATTACTTTGTTCTACAACACGTTAATCCTAGACTACCCAGGACACAGTTGGTGAAGAATTGCTTTCGTGAGAAAATCATTATGTGTGTCAGTTGTCTAGCACAACCTCTGAACTTCACACCGATTGAGCATGTTTGGCATACTCTAGGAGACATGCATTTGTACTTATATGCTGTAACTTTTCAAGATCTTCAAACTTCTTTGACGCTGTGATGGGGTTTGCTGTTAATTGATTTAAGAAACACCATTTAGTAGCAGGGGGCATATTTGTCTGCATACGATATAGAGTTAATCTAACATCTTATAGAAGCTCATCAAACATCGTACTTTAATATTTTTAGTTTGTTTCCATTGGGCTTTTCATTAGCATTGCATTTCATTTTTCATTCATTTCATTGCAGGGCTGCCCAACCCGCAGCCGGCCTTTTTACGAAAGCCTTGACTTTTACGAAATATATTTATTTTATAATAGCCAAAGAAGTGAAGTGTAATGTATTGATAAATTACATTATTTGTGCATCCATATGATCCAATTGGAGAAATCTGGCACAAAAAAGTTGTTAGCGTATTTAGTTCAACTTATACCTGCGAATCGTTGTTTTGAAAATTAAATTGACCAAAAAAAAAAAAAACCACTCTTAAACATAACGGACTCTAACTTGCAACACCAATTACGATTCATAAATACCCAAATTGAGATCGATTTGCAAAATCTGAGTGAAAGAGTGGATAAACAAATATCACACTAGTAAAATAAATATTTTTTAATTATTTCATTTATGTTTATATCTATATTTTATATTTCATTCTTAGTGTTATATATGAGGGGTTTAGTATCATTATTATTATATTATCTATGTTTACATGTAAGAATAATAGCAAACACAATAATAACAACTCATTATGTTTCAATTTTTCACTCCAGAAAATGTCTATAGTGGGTCTAAATCTAGTATGGGGACATATAATTTTATATGCGGCTCACAGAGTTATGATGCATTTTCAAAGGGGTCCGCAAGATCATTTGGTTGGCCACCCTTGGTATATTCCTTTTTATACCTTATTTCCCTTGTTGTCTTTTATTAAGCCCGTTTCGGTAAATATTTTGAATTATTTCACTGAATTCCCATAAATAAAGATTTTACCTATTTTTCTGACATTTATCTTATTTTTGTAACAAGTGTATACAATTGTCATAAGTTATGGAAATTTAATTGCATTTATTTTTGACAATTTTAGTTCTAATTTTTATTTATTTTTAGTAATATTAAATATTCATTTGAATTTTTACTATATTCTTTTACCAAATAAAAAATTTAATCAGACATATGTTGCATAAGAAAAGCTTTGTATTTTTCCACGTTACAAAATTCAGGAAAATAAAGAAATTAAAAAAATCCATAAGGCTCATATTCTATATTAACAATCCAAAAGTCGAAAACATGACTAGAAGTAAATGGAATAATAAATGGAAGATTTCAGGAAACCTATTTCCAATTGACCTCTTTTTTTTCTTATGAATTTCACATAGCGAATTTACATTGAAATCTTCTCAAAGATTTTGTTTTATTTGTTTGACAAGTACTTTTGAATATGCAATGTAGAAAATAAAAGGAGAAATATTATAAAAGTAACTGTTATTGTCCTTTTTTTTTTAATATTATTAAAAAAATTTGTGGAAATTTTTTTCTTTACTGATAAAAACTATTTAATTAATGCATATTAAGACGAGTGGATTATCGTTTCTTAAAAATTAAAAAAAAATTTTACAAATGACAATTTTTATGTGATAAAATTTTATTTTACATTTTACAGTAACGAATTTCTTTTTTTTATATTTTTAAATAAATTTTAATCCTAAATATTTTTCTCCTAATGCTTTCAAATATTAAGGGTTTTTTTTTTTTTGATTGTATCTGTTAAATGTTTCTTCAATAATATAGAAGAATCATCTGAACATATATAAATTAAAATTAAATTTTAAATGCTTTATGTTATTATTTAAGAGCGATATTATCTTGTTACCCTTTTATTTGTTAACAAAATATTTTAATGCAATAAAATTTACATTAAATAGTTGACCCTCATGTGTAAAATGAAAACGTCATCATTGTTTTGATTTAAAAGTTAATAAGTAATCGTAAAAATAATTTCCTTTATCCAAGAAACTTGCTACAAGTTAGGGCCGGATATGATTATGATCTACATTCAGCGTTGTTTCAGAGTAGAAATGAATTATTTTTTTAAGTAATATAAAAGACGTTCAGCTGTCATAATTTTTAAAATTTGCTAAGAAAGCACTGCACAACTGCAACACATAACATACGAAACATAATAAGTATTTACAAAATAATTTTAAAAGCTAGTTTTTTTAATGGTCTTTGTACCCTTTGTACTGTTTGGGACTCTTCTCTCGACTGTGCACACTCCTTTTCTATTTCTCCCTCTCCCATTATCAGTTCCAAAGTCTAACAGGCGAAAAAAATTGAAAAATATGACCAAAGTATAACGTGATTGTCAACCCGTTCTTAAAAGGATGATCTATCAGCCTTGAACTCTTCCCGGTTGGCTATATTTTTTGTTTCGGAAAGACATGGTAGATCCATACTAACATTATTGAAATAATTATTTTTATGGTTTTATTTGATTTAATGAAATCATTTATTTAAAGTAGATATAGACACGATTAGAAAAAATTTCTAATAACACATTATTAAAATTTGTAAAATAATTACAAGGTATATTTCATTAAAATATATACGATGAAATTGAAATATAACGCTTGATTTTACAGCCATGAAGTGATAAAGTTAGTTTAGCAAATGTCTCCGTTGGAAAAGATTCCAAAATATAGAACAAAAAATAATTAATTAATCAGCACTATAATGAAATATAATTAAAAATTGGGCCTTAAAATAAAAGAAGAACCAGTAGTTGTCAGAATTAAAACCTTTATTACCATGATCTTATTAATATTAAGCTAAGTACTAATAGTTACAAAAATGAAACTATACACAATATGACACAGAGTATTTAAGTATTGTTCCTTTATTTAACATCCAAATCTAAAACAAAAGTCATTAGATGCAGAAGTCATAGACTGTAATAAACGGTACACGTAAAGGAGTACTGTAAACAGCAAGGGGTAAAGACATTACTCATGTTTACCAGAGTATGTCCGATGGGAATCATTCCCATGGGCATCACATGAGCGTGATTCCCACACTTGTCTTAAGAAAATGAGCTCCTGGGTGTAATTACCAGACAAGAAAAGACCAACAGAATACCAAGAAACAAACATATTAGCTTCAGGATTATGTGTGTGTAAACATTTTGTTGTGTCTAGAATAATAATAGAGAGCTTCTTTAAAAACTAGTGTGGGGTTTGTAGATAAAATAATTCTAAACATATTTAAATCTTTTATAAATCCAATTTCATTTTAATCGTCAATTATTGTTTAATGTTTTCTGCATATTTGTGATATTTTAGATTAAATGAATATTTAATATCATTCAAAAACAAAAAGTTATTAAAATATAAGTACACTTTAGTTCATCATTAAAAGAACAGACTGCAACATAAATCTACACATTCAAATATGTATATAAAAAAAAAAAAATTAGTGTCACTCTCTTTTATTATATTGTGTTTATCATAATTTACGATTTAAAACATTTTGTATCATTTTATTATAATATTTTGAAATTAAATTATTAATTGCTGATAAATCACAGTTAGAAAAGAAACAAAATAATAAATTATTAATTCAAAGAAAATAAATTTTTCAGTATTGGCATTTCTCGGAACAAGTTATTAAACTGTTCTAGTAAGCTAGATCTTTAAAGGTTATTCTTCTGATTAAATGAATAATATAATTAAACATAGTTAAAATATCCTTATAAAATTATAATTTGCTTTTATATCTTCAAACAAAATTTTCTAAATTATAAAATTTAAATCATCCGATATAAAATTTCAGTTAAAAAATTATTTTCTTTAGAAATTTCATACATGAAAAGCATTTTTGAAAAGTACAAAAAAACCATTTTTATGAAACGCCATTGTTGTAGATTGTAAGAAAAGTCATTTGAAATTTTACACAAATCACCTATAATTACTAAAGCTGCTGTGCGTCAAGTAATTTTGGGGTATTTTTAGAAATTTATACAGAATTTTTTTTTTCAAAACTGGACATATTCAAAAAAATATGTTTATATTTTTTCTTAATCTATCCGTAATTTGAGATGCCAAATTTGACTAAATTTTAAATTGTTTAGAGATTTTTTTAATTAAAAATTACTTTTGATTTGATATAGGTTTGATTATCAATTTAAAAATATATATGTATAAAATTATTAATCCATATAGAAAAAAATTAATTTCTACATACAAACAGAATTTTCACTCATTTATATTTAAAACAAATATTTTTAACACATAATTTTTATTTGAACAGATAAAAATAATAAATTTGTTTATAATTTATCCTTTTATTTAAAATTAAACTATGAATTTTTAATGCTATTAGTTAAGAGCGATATAATCTTGTTACCTCTTTTATTTGTTGACAAAAAGTTTTTAATACAATAAATATTACATTAAAAGTTGACCCTTTTTGTTTAAAATTAAAACGTCATCATTGTTTGATTTAAAAATCTGGGACTCCAAATTTGACCAAATTTTAATTGTTTAGGGGATTTTTTTTTTTCATTAAAAGTATTTTTATTTGACATTATGAACATCAATATAAAAATATATTACTTGTAAAAAATTATTAATCCACATGACAATCAAATTAGTTTCTATACATACAAACAAAATTTTTATCCATTAAAATGTAAAACAAATAAAAATGGCTTTCCTCACTAAATAATTACCTTGACAAAAATGCATACTATCTGTTTTTGTTCAACTTAATACAACTTGCATCGTTTGCATATATCATTTTTACAAAACATAAACAAAATAAACAAAGGCAATTTTCTAAATTGCCTAGGAAATATTTTCTTTAAAAACAATTGCCATATTGTTAAAGTTCTGCAACCCTGCCCTTATTTTATATGCCTCCATTTAAGAAAATATCGTATTAAAAATTAACATAACGTATAAATGTATAAAAGGTGTATGTGTATGTGTATTTATAAATTTATAATGTGGTATGTGCATGTATATGTATACTTTTATAATGCATATATATATTATGTAAAATGTATTATTTATACATAATATATATTACATAATATATATACATAATATATATACATATTATCTATACATAATAATATATATTATATACATAATAAATGTATAAAATATAACATAATTATCTTCAGTAATAAGTATTAAAAATTAAGATATAAATATCAAATTATTTTCTGTACATTCAAAGAAACTTTCACCCATTAAAATTTAAAACAAATAAAAAATGGCTTTCCTCACTAAATAATTACCTTGACAAAAATGCATACTATCTGTTTTTGTTCAACTTAATCCAACTTGCATCGCTTGCATATATCATTTTTACAAAACATAAACAAAGCAAAACAAAGGCAATTTTCTAAATTGCCTAAGAAATATTTTCTTTAAAAACAATTGCCATATTGTTAAAGTTGCCCTTATTTGATATGCATCCATCTTAAGAAAATATCGAATTCTTTGATTCCAAGCTAACACCAGTTACTTCTTCCCTTATTACCCTATTAGTTTTTATCCAAAATAACAGATGTTTTTATCAATTCAAATTTATAGCAATTTATTGGCTGCGTTGGAAATGCCGTTTTCAATCCATGTTTATTCTATCCCTGCATTAACCGTGTGTTTATCGGAAAACAACGCTTTCTTCCTTTACTATCTCTTGTGCGTGATCCAATCCCCCCTCATTCTCTTCAAATTCCGATAACAGGAGGGGTTCCAGTTTTACTTATTTATTATAAGTATTTTTTTTTTATCTTCCATCCGATTATTTTATTTCCCTTTCAACTCAAACTCTTTTTCTATTGTTAAACTGGCAAATGCGCGCAGTAAATCGTGCACGCCTTTCTTCAATTATCTCTTGCCTTTCTTCCAGCATTTTAAAAGGAAATTCTTTTCCACGAGTAAGAAACAAAGGTACCTGTTAATTGGATTTCAACCTACCCCCTACGACCCCCTACGCCCCCTTCGCTCATCTCGGACGCAATCACAGCATTCGGGAATCGATCTGGAAAAAGAGGAATGGCCCCCCCATTACGGAAACTTCGGTTCGTCCGTGAAAATGGTCTTCACTTTTTACGCAAGTTTGACGTCGCAGGGGCTGCATGCAAATTTAATTGGGATTTGCAGTCGTAGAGTGGAATTTATCCTCAATATTCAATTTCATTTCTCCAAAATAAACAAATTAAATTTCTATTACAGGATTTTGCACAACATAACTGAAATTATAGGACGACAAATTTACAAAAGCATATCTTAAAAAAGTCTAAAAAAAGCATAGAATACATTCCAGAGAAAAAACTATGTTTACAATTTATATGTTCGTTTCTCAACATACCTTAAAATATTTACCTTTCTGATGGTGATTTATGTTGTGGTGCAGAAGCTGGAGAACCATTCCACAATGCAATTACTCATCCTCTTACAGAATCACTTCATCTTAAAATCCCCTCTCAACATGTCTACACTGAGTGGCATAGTAATATAATAAAGAACTCATGGACCAGATGCAAAACCACTAATTTGATAAGCATTATAGAAAAAAAAATAATAAATACTCATTCATTTGAAACCATTGCTAACTCACTCTTTTACTTGAAACAATTACTAACTCACTCTTTACTTGAAACAATTACTAACTCACTCTTTTACTTGAAACAATTACTAACTCACTCTTTTACTTGAAACAATTACTAACTCACTCTTTTACATAAGCAATTACTAACTCACTCTTTTACTTGAAACAATTGCATTTCCTTATTTTTTTTACTTCGAAGGCTTAAAGTTGGCATAATATTTTTATACTATGCCATACTATATGCAATACTATACCATACTATACTATACTATACCATACTATATACTATATTTTCATATCAAATTTATAACCACTGTTTATTTTTGCTATAGTAGTACAGATTAGAGCAGGATAGGCGTGTGGTCTTGATTCAGTGTTGTTCATGGATAAAAAAAATTAAATTATTTCTTAAAATAATAATACGATGTTTAGCTGTCATATCTATTAGCATTGCAAAGACAGCACTGCAAAACTGCAACACATAACACACAAGAAGAAATTATACAACAAGTATTTTCAAAATAATCTTAAAAGCCAGTTCGTTTAAAGGTGTTTGTACCCTCCGTACTTCATTTAATTCTTCACGAGACTATGCTTTTACTTTCTCCTCTCTCCAAGGTACAACGGGAAAGAAACAAGAAAAACGTGCAGAATCAAAGCCTAACGTAAGGATCTACTCGTTCTTGAAAGAAATATTTATTCAATTTGAATTCAAGGTTATAGTTTGTTGGGAGAATGCTTGGTGCATCCTTACTATATTGTATATTTTTCGTTTCATTTATATTTATTTAATTTACAAATAATGCATGTATTTTTTTAATTCCCTGTATTCGTGTAATTTTGCAGTTGAGAGGGCTGTTTTTTAATATTATTTTTTAATTATTTTTCACCCTCACCTTTTTTACATACATACTCCTAGTACTGGGGGATGTGTGGCGTAAATTAAAGTAGTTGAATAAATCGAAGGTAATATTTACAAACAATGCAAATCTGTACTGTCTTAACGCTATTGTTGTTATTGTTCTGAAGAAAATTGATTGTCAATCAATAAGCTTCTGCAATAACGAGGCTTTATTCCACACAAGGAAAATGCACCGAAAGAAAAGTTCCCCTGCCTAAGCTGTGCATATAAGAACGCAACCCAAGAAATTCCATCTGTTGATTTGGGAATCTGGGTGGTGGATTTGAACACCCTTAAATTCCCCCTTTAAATGTGTTGTTCTTAAGCTACTGGGAAAATAAAGTGGGTTAAGTAAGACATTCAATAGCTCTCTCATAATGGGAATACTTTGGAAATAGAGAATTCAGCCCCTCATTCTCCAAATAGTTTGTAGAATATTTATAATAACTTTAATGCAAAATGTTTTTGCCATATGAAATTTTATTGGATTTTTTTAACATTGCTCGTAATATGCATTTTAACAACTTTACATTTACAAATAATTTCACTTTTTATTTTATTTATTTATTTTTCGTTTTCTTTAAAGTCAATTACTCGTATCTCAAGAGAAACAAAATTCGACCAACCAAATTTCGATACCAGATTAAAAGACATCCAGTTCATAAACTTATTCTGAATCAAAATTTTGAAATTATTTTCAATATTTTACGATTGACAGCTATACATTTTTAGGATATTTTCAAATTCAAATGAAAAATCTTAGCATTTATTCAAAATAATCTCAGTTTCCTTATAGATTTAAGGTGTATTTTGAAAACATTCAATAAAGTTGCGAATGGTTTAATTACTATTTAAATTGTTTATAAAATGTTTTATACAAATTTAGTTCAGTTGAACTTCATTATTTTGAATATTTTTGAAACGAATAAATATCTTTTAAAAGTATTTTAAACACTAAAGGAGACATAAATATTAGTTGGATGACACAAATTAGAATTGGTTATATGATTATTTGAAAAAAATCATGGATGTACTGTAAAATAAATGAGCATTCAATGCAGCAAATTTTCATAATTAACTCAAATACTACATAAATTTCATTTTAAATTTTTAACCTAATTTGCTAATTATTTATATTCATTTATATGAATATTCATTGATATTTTAGTTACGTTTAATTATTATACGTTAAGATACATAATTATTATCACGTCAAGATATATTTATATACGATTTCAGAACAAATATTTCATTAATTAAAGATGATTAAAAATATTTAGTTTACTATCCATAATTAATATCAATTATTAGCCATTATTATACTCATTATAATTATTTTTAAAAATACTTAATTTATTATAATACTTTAGGACTTTAATACTTTGTTATAATACTTGCTATTCTCATTAATAAGTTACATTTTATTGCACGCTTAAAATATTTTTTATAATTTAATGGAAATGTATGAAATCACTGTATACATTCTTTTTGTGTGTTATCATTCGTATTTATGAGCTATTCAGTCTTTCATTTATTTATTTTATAGTTATTAAAATTTAAATACTATAGTGTTGTGGGTTGTACAGCTGGATTGTAACTGGGTGTGATTTTTTGAGACTTGTGACATATGTTTCAGAACACACAATTTTATTTACACAAGCGCAACCACCACACACACATAATTAGGGACGTACAATATTTAACACATTTAAAGTCAGTAAGTATAGATTCATTGGAAAGATTCCACTTGTAAGCCTAAAATAAAGAAACTCAGGTACTCGTTTGATGCGAAATATACTTCATCTGTGAGTGAGTCTGTAGGCCAATAAATATATAGTGCTGTGCTAAATATATATCCTCTCTGGGTGAGAGACCGTAAACTAAACTCTCTGGATGAGAGACTGTAACAGAAGCTCTTGATTGCATGGTACTAAATATTTCTCTGCAGCAGCACCGATTGAGCTGTACTACCTCTCGGATAAGAATCTCGAGGCCTACTGACTATTTTTCCTCAGCGTAGGAGGAACATGGTTACAATACGAATAATTGGGCTTGTTAATATACCACCTTAATTTTTTTAGTATTTAATATTGATGCAAATTATTTAATTTTTTTTATATTATGAAAATTATTTTCATGAATACTTTAACTTTCAAAGTTCCCGTAAATTTACATTAAAATTAAACTTGGTAAATTCAAAAACATTTGATCGATGTTATTGTCTTTTACACAATTTTCTAATTGTGTATTAAATGGATAGCTTATTTTGAAAAAGTAGAAGCATTAATATTTATTAAATTAATTGCATACAAAAAAATAATAAAATGTGTAATAAAGAAATGCAAAATAATTCTATAATTGAACTACTATTCAACAGTATTTTTGCAATTAAAACTATGTTTTTATTAATTTAAATATAGTTTTTTAGCATTTTTACACTGCATAGGAACAGATTAAAAAAAGTGTAAAACAACTAAATTCCAACACCCCCTTATAATATATTTATATCTCTTTTAGAAATGTTATTATAACTGAGCTGTAGCAATTAATTAAAGTACATATTAGATTAAATTAAATAGAACGCATTTCTATAAAAGTATAATTTTTTTCTAGCGTATTACTTTTTTTTTTTTTTTTATCGACTATTTTATTGGCAAAATTTACAGAAGGATACATTTTAATGAAATTTTCTTTTATTAATTTTATTTTTTCAGATCAATTTACTTGCGTAACGTAAATATAAGCTTTTAAGTGAAAATCTACAAACCTGAAAAAAAATAGCTTTATTTTTAGAATTGAATGTATTGACTGTATTAATTAAAGTCCTAAAACACAGCGAAGTTAAAAAAATTTTTTTATTCACTTTTCATTTCAGTAAGCATAGTTAATTGTCTAGTGGGTAGGTGAATTGCTAATAAAATTGGAAAGAGTATTTTTATAGTAGAAAAATTCTAATTTTGTTAAGTTTAATGTGAAATGTATTTTTAGTTGAATGGAATTAAAATAACTTTAACGTCTTAAATTTCCTAAGACAAAGACATCAAATAACTAACAATTAAGATCGCTGTTTTTTACTGTATTGAATTAATTAATGAGCATTACTTCAAGGCAGTCCTATAAAGCATAATTTTGTTAAATTTTTGTACCCATATGTCGTAGAGCACAGAAGGCGGAGTTTTCTATTATAAACATTTTCTTTTATAAACTTTATTTGTTGCTAATTGATGAAAGTGAAAAGAGTTTTTGCATGATTGCGATATAATAAAAACCTGTTCTAAATAAAAATGAAGAGAAATTTGACAAAACCATTTTTAAAATTTTTGAGAAAATGAGTGAATAAAAATTTAATTATTTGGAATTTTTATTTTTTTTTTCAATAAAATAATTTTCACTTTTCAATTAAAAATAATTTAAATACGAAATTTGCGTTAATTGAAATTAATAAGGAGTTAAATTGTTAATCATGTAATAACGGGTCATTTATTTCAAATTGATAACAGTGAAGGGAGATTTTTGCAACTTTTCCCGTTTCAACCCGTTTTCAAAACTTTTTAAAAAAAAAGGAAATAAAAAAAGATTTATTATTTGAAATTTAAATTTTTTAATACAATTTTCCCTTTTCAATTAAAATAACTTAAATACGAAAATTGTGTTAAGTGGAATCAATAAATGCTGCTAAATCGTATTGGAATGAAATAATTTGGTAGCTACAAAGTAATATTTCAAATTATCATATAAATATCAGTTTGAAATATTTTTAAAAGTTTACGATTTGAAATTAACTTGTATAAAATTATTTTCTATTATCTTATTATCTTAATATTGAATTGATATGTTTTATTGTTTTAAAAAATATTACAAAATATTTAATTCAAAATTTTTATTATACCCTTGTTTTTGTAATGACGATGTGTTATAATCAATAAATATATCAGTATTATTTTCGGATGTGGAGTTTTTTTGTTTCCTTGGCCGCTTTCAATTTTCGACATTTTCACACTGTAATCTGCAATTTTTTAATTTATTTCCCGACCTTTTTTATACATAATTTATAATCATATTTTTTTTTCCTTTTTTTTTTGGAACAAAACAGTAAATTGATTTTTTTAATCAAATATTTTTTTCAGATTTTTTTTTAATTAGTAAATATAATACTTTATATTAACTAATAATTTTAACATTGAATCAATATTTTTTATTTATTGTTTTAAAAATCTTACAAATATTTTAATACAGTATTTTTTTAAATAACCTTGTTTCTGCAATGTATTATCATCCATAAAATGTATGGATATTGTTCTCGGGATCGGGTTTTTTACTCACTTTCAAATTTGTATATTTTCACTGAAATCTGCAATTTTTTTTTTTTTTAAATTCTTTCATTTTTTATACATAATATATATTTACATTTTTTTTTTCTTTGTAAAAGTAGCTAAAGTTGCACAAAAATTAATTGAACTTTTTAAACATATCATTTATTAGACATTAATTAAAAAAACTGTTGTTTTTCTAACATAGATGTTTTTAAATTACGCAAAGCTTCCAATTAAAAAATCTTTAACAAAATAATTAAGTAATTATTAAATAATTTTATGGTTAACCTGTATATCGTTACAGTCGAATATAATTTTTCCATTTATTTTATTTTTTTTTTTTCTTGTTTGTTTACAATTTACGTGATTTGTATTTTTGACGTTATCGTTAATTTTTAATTTTTTTATTTTTTATCCATTTCAAATATTGCTACAAATGCTTATAGTTTGCACTTGAGAAGTATCAAATTCTTTATTAGAACAATCATAATTTTTAGAACAATTAGAACAATTTAAAATTTAATATATTCACTTGTTTTTTTAAATTAAAAAAACAACATTTTTTTTTTTTTAATCTACGTAATAATTTTTGCTTTCGCCAGGTCTATTTTATATATCTGATTTAATGATATTTTATCATAACATTTAAATTGGTACATAAATTGATTTTTCGAATTTTTAAATTATGTGATGATATAAGTTAAACAAATACATTTAAATCAAATATTGCAAATTCATTTCTATAGAAACTTTTCTAAATTCGAATTTCGTAATTTTGAAATGTTTTCTGAATAGAATTTTATAAAAAGCTTATTTTTATTGTTATTTTATTTTAATTTAACTTGTATAACGTCATTCTATGTTTGCTAGCAAACTTAAAATTTAATATATTTTGCCATATAAGGGAAGTATTTTTGAAATTTAATATTAGGTAGATGCACTTCAATATATTTAAAAAAAACATGAATTATACATGTTTACTGTAAAAGCAAAATTTTATGTTATTTTTAGTACAGAAAAAGCCTTGACTACGAGAGGAAAAAAAAAAAAAGAAAACAATGATTTGAAAAGAGATTTGTTAGTTAACGAGGTAAGCTTCTGATGTAGTGAGTGGATTTTCGAAGCACAATATGGCTGAAATCACCGAATATTTCTACTTTTCCACTAGGGATAAGCATGATAAATCCGTAAGCCAAAAAGATTCTACAGATATAAGATATTTTAGGAAAAAAGTTAAGAAACGAGCTTCTCAGAATTATATAGTTATCTGTTTCCAATTGTGATGGTATTAGAATACAAAATTGGTTCACTAAATTGATATTTTAATTGTAAAGTAATAAGTGAGCTTCATAACCAATCAGCAATGTTGAAAATTCTAATAGATACTCCTCATCATCAGTTATTGGAGGCATTTCAATAAAAATTTATGTTATGAAATATTGTTTAAATTCACCCATCGTAGAAAGAACGTTTTACATTTTTTCGAAAATAATTTATTTTTCTTATAAACGATATCAACTTAAATATATTAAGTACATTAAGGTCGTTTTTTAATGAATATTCGTTCTAAATCATAGTAAAATGGAATGTTTTTTCATCAATGACAGATGTAAATTAATTATAGAATTTATTATATTTTTAAAGCCGAAAGATTTTAGCTAAATGTTTTGAAATATAAAATTATTTTATTTTAAAAATATATCGATACATATTCATTAATTTGAATTCAATTCAATGCCATACTTTTTAAATATTTTACTTAAATTATAGATAGTAAATAAAAAATGTATGTAAACATAATTTTATAGTAATACAATTATATTAATTAAGAATGATTTATTACTAACTCTTCATTAAATAAATAAATTTTCTAAAGATTTAGGAACATATTTAAAAATCTAATTTTAAAATTTTGTCAAACCTTTAGCTTTACAAAATTGTAAACATTAAAATTTTGGTGATTTTTTTAATCGTAATATTTTAAGTTAAGTTACATATGAATGTTTTGTATATTTCATATTATATGTTTATTTTAAATATTCATAAAAAATTTGACTAAAATTATGCATTTAATTTTGTAAAAAATTCTTTTAGATTTGACTGATGCAAAAAATTAAAAAAATATATATATTAGTTAGAAAGCGATATGTTGTAGATTTAGTAATCACTTTCCAATCTATCTCACTCAATATCAGTGTATTTTTGAGCTCCTATATCTTGCATTTTAATCAGATTTCTACAAAAAAAAATTATCATATACACATTTCAGCATGCTAAATTGATTGTGTTAAAAAATTTGGGTTTCGTAATGAAAACCTTTGGGGATTTGGGTGAATATTAATTAATCATGTAAATTAAATCTGTCAATCAACCACATTGGATCATAAGCTTGTGCCCTTGAGCCATTTCCAATGATACAATATTTCATGTGACGATCTTATGATGATTACGAAAGTTATTAAAGGTCTTCAATTTTTTTTCTGGGGTGACAGCTGCTTCCTTTGCTTGGTCTGACAGCAAATTTGGCTTGATGTGCAATAAATGCGAAATGAAAAGGTATCTCTAGATTGTGATATGCTCATACCTAGTTAAGATGCGTGAAAATTGTTGTGGTATAGCCTAAACAATAGGTGAAAACTGTTTCTCTCAAAGCTCTTGTTAATGATATTTTTAAATTAACAACTATCTTCAAAATCATAAATTCCATTAGTTTTTCAGAGAAAATGCCTGTTGATATTTTCACAAAATATTTCAAATGATTTTGTGACATACATGGTTAAAAAATATTTAAAAACTTAACAATATATTCATCAATTCCTCTATTGTTCTTGAGTATCTATAAATGTAATATGTAGTTTTAAATAAAATTTTACTAATGGGGTTTTACAAAATAAATGAGTTTTTATAAAATCAGTATTCATTGAAGTTTCATCTTGTATCGATTAATGAAAAGATATTATATTAAATTTTATATATACAATTCTAATCTTTGATATTTTTTTTTTTCTGTCAGATTCAGAAAGATGAAAACAGTCAGAGACGTTTCATTATTATTTAAAACCTATATAACATGATTTAATCTTTTGATGAATTTCGTTCTTGGTTTTATAAGAACACAAAATTCATTATTCTCTCTGTGTCATACAATTCTAAAAATATTATGAATTGTCTTTTAGAATTAACATTTTTGTCAGTTGATTTTCATTTAAAAATTATGATTTAATAATAAAAAATTTTTAATTCAAAAATATATATTTTATTGAAAATTCGATACATGGTTTCAAATAAAGTTTTAAATATAATAATTTTTAAATTTCATGTAATTTTTTGAACATCAACATTAATTTATTGGAATATCAGAATTAATTTTTGATAAGTTCGACTACAGATTGTTTTAATTTATAAATGTTATTTTATAAACTTCTTATTAAAAAAAAAAATGTATTTTCTTTTGATCGTTGAATGTTAAAGATAAAATAAAATTGTTGAAGCCTAATCGTAAAAAATAAATGTAAATTGTTGATATTAAAGGCAACTGATTTGTCATTGATTATTTTACAGTATCAATGATGACAGTGTCAATGATTATTTACAACGATCTTCATGATCATACATTCAATGGTTTCACAGCTGTTCATATACAATGTCTATTGATATTTCCACAAAATATTTTAAATCATTTTGTGAAATGCATAGTTAAAAATGATTTAAAGGGCATTTATGATTTTTAAAGTATTGACTTTGAGAGGTTATATAGATATTTTCAACTAAATATACATATATATAGCACAGAGAAGTTATTTATTGCACCAAATAAAGGCAATTGAAGAGTTATGCAATAAACTAACGAAATATTAAATATGATGCAATTACAATAATTTCCGAAAATTATTAAAATTATTTTTAATTATTAAGTTTCTAAGTTTCATTTCCAAGGACCTTTCCACTTAAATTAAAAAGTTATTTTATTCAGATGTACAATTTCTTTAGATTTTTTTAAATATTTTTTTCACATTAAGGAATTTATTTTATTAGTAACTTCGACTTAATATCTGAGGATCATGTGTTTCAAAATTAAAGATAAATCACAATAATTTACTTTATTTTTTTTTTATTTAGAATCATAAAATATGACCAAAAATAAAAAAAATAATTGTTTATGTAAAAAGCAATTCAGCATCAAAATATAATATGCAAATTAGCGGATCTGCAATCCTTTAATATTTTCAGACATCTCCAGAAAACAAGATTTGTAATCTTTCTAGAAATAGAAAGTAAATCGTGAAATTGCTTGATTTCAAAATAGCCAAATACTAGATGTGAATATCGTTTATATAAATTTCAATGATGAACCACTGGGAGAATAGAAGAACGGAAGAGTTAATCTTATGCAGAAATTTAATTGAATGTGTGCTCTTCTGTAATTAAACCAGGAATACATTTCTGAGAAAATCAGCTTTTAGAATGTACAACTAAGGAAGAATCTATAAGTGCTGCAAATGGACTTGCAGTTAACTACAATTAAACACAGAAGTGAATTGTATTTCGACAATGTAGATATAGTGTATCGTTCGCTCTGTGGTGCCTCCTATGTTACCACTGATGGTATAGGTGAATTATGTCAAGTCAAAATTCTTATCATTGAAAAACAAATTATTTTCGTATTTTTTGTTTAAATTTAAAATACACCTTTCTTTATTTTGCAAAAATATTATAATGTTGCTTTTTTATTTTTTTATTTTTTCTCAATTTCAGGCTTCATAAAAGAAATTAATTTTGAATTTTATTTTGCTTCCCTCTACAATTGAAAGAATAGTAGTTGTAGTGTTGGAAGTTGAAAACAGTTTTAAGTTTCTATTAAATTTAGTTTTTCATTCTACCAATTTTTTCATTTAACTCACCTGACGAAAAGATTCATGAAATTACAAATTCTACGCACTGGAAAAAAGAAGAAATGATCTCGTGGGAGATTAGTTAACAAAGAATAAGAATCAATTATTGGATTTATAATGGTTTTCTTTTGGGACGATTGAGTTTTTTAAAAATAACGAGATATATGCTTCCACAATGCCGCAAAAATGAACGTTTTAAGTTCTGATTTTAAAATAAAGGATTGTTGCCTCTGATTCTGAGAAAAATTTTGTATGTTGGTAATATTCTTTGGGCAGTGTTAATTAATATAAAACAAAAAATGTATATTTTACAACTGCAAATTTTAACACATGATAAATGAACTAAATTTAAAACTTGAATGATAAATTACTAAATATTTCATATATATTGTTAACTTAAAATAATTTTAATGAAACAAAATAACCATTATATTATTGAAAAATATGCGTTACTTTTAATTTTCTCTATTTTCAGATTTAGTGTGACAGTAGACTTTTAAAAAGTTTAAAAGCATCCAAAAATCGATTTTCTAATTTTTATTGTAATTGCTGTTGTCACCTTTGGCTTTATTAGAGCTCGATACATAAAAATTTGGCCACTTACCGCAAAAAAACAATATATATATATATATACAAATCAAAAATCATAAACTGCTTTCTTAACTAAGGGACCAGACATTTTTAACAAAAGCGAATAAAACACCTTAAAAACAGTTAAAAATATGTTAAATGTTCTAAGGATAAAAATTAAAAAGCTTGAATCACCGTAGTAAAATTTCGTGTAATCAGAACATGTGTTTCTCTGAAATCTTCAATTTCGTGTTTTCTCTGGCCCTCCAAGTAGATGGACCTTATTCATTTTCTTTGTCTTACATAAAACACATATATCAGAGTTCATAATTTATATTTTGAACAGATATACAGCCAGGCAGTATTGTCCAGTTTTTAATCTAAAATTGGCAACAGTCTCTTTGCGAGTTTTGCCTATAAAAATTTTTCCAGTCATCCTTGACTGCCTCCCCAAATTTTGAAATTTAGCGTCAAATTAGCATTCCACTATGGTAGTATAAACTTCGTATTACGCACATTTTTCCGGAGAAAGTAGCCATAGCCTCTAGTTCTTACTCGTTTAGCACCCCCCAGGTGCCACGTGTGACTTAAGGTTTGTCACGGACACGAGTAACATTACATTCCTTTTATTGTCATTAATCCTTAACCATTTACCTTCACAGACTTCTTCTTATTTATATATAATGCATAGAAGCTATTGACTGCACCAAATAAAAAGCATTTGAATAATAGTGCAATAAATAAATGAAGTTATTAAATTTGCACTAATTTTCAAAAATTGTTCAAATTATTTTTAATTATTGTTTTTCCAAGTTTCATTTCCAAGGACCATTATAAACTTAAATTTAAATAAAAAAAGTGTAACTTAATATCCTAATATCATGTGTTCCACTTAATATCCGAGTATCATGTGTTCCACTTAATATCCAAGTATCATGTGTTCCACTTAATATCCAAGTATCATGTGTTCCACTTAATATCCGAGTATCATGTGTTCCACTTAATAACCAAGTATCATATGTTCCACTTAATATTCTAGTATCATGTGTTCCACTTAATATCCGAGTATCATGTGTTTCACTTAATATCCAAGTATCATGTGTTCCACTTAATATCCGGGTATCATGTGTTCCACTTAATATCAAGTATCATGTGTTCCACTTAATATCCGAGTATCATGTGTTCCACTTAATATCCAAGTATCATCTGTTCCACTTAATATCCGAGTATCATGTGTTCCACTTAATATCCAAATATCATGTGTTCCACTTAATAACCAAGTATTATGTGTTCCACTTAATATCCGAGTATCATGTGTTCCACTTAATATGAGTACCATGTGTTCCACTTGATCTGAGAGTTCCATCTAGACACCAGATTTCGTATGCGTCTTTTAGTGTATTCATTCTATGATCTTAACACAGAGTTACATACATTTATTGCAGATTTTCCTTGTCAGCCGAAAACATAAAAGTTACTACTACACACTTCAAACCGAAACACACACTTAGTGTCAAACATCGTCAAGTCCCCTTATTTTAAAAAAAAATAATAAATGGAATCTATTGCATTTGAACTTATGGCATCATAACTGGTTTAATAAATATCATCACTAAACCTGTAAGCCTCATCATTAGTATCGGAATATTGAACAACTTGCCTGCCTCCATTCATGAATGGCATCTAAAAATATTCTTAATCCTATACTTTCAGTTTTAGATTTAAAAATTTGTTTACATAGAGATAACTGTTTTTACTGTTTGTTTGCTATACTATAATTCCCTAATTTTCAATAATGCATCTTGTGAGATTTCAAAAAGTTAAGAATTTAATATCTGAAATGGCGCTGAGATTTCATCTGCAACTACATTGAAGCTAACAAAGACCAAGGGGTTGAAAAGTGCTTTAAGTTTATATTAAATTAAGTTCTTCATTCCATCCAATATTTCTTTAATTCACCCGACAAGTGGGTTCATGGAATACTCAGTCCATCTATCGATGTATAAAAAAGATATCTCATTCCCCTTGGGAGACAGGCTAACAAAGGGTAAAAATCAATTATCGCAGTTTGGAGTTCTTTCTTTCAACGATTCTCTTTCCTAAAGCCACGGGATATTTGTCTTAATAACACTAAAAAAAGAGTAGGAGAGAGAACACGGGGAATGTGGGCTTCAAAATGGAAGAAATTTTTGTTCTTTATCGAAAGGAAATATAATCGGGTAATTCTTTTTGTATGGGAGAAAACAAAGAACGATAAATTGATTTGCATAAAATATTGCACTTCCACCGCTTCGTCCTTTTATCTCGTTTCTTCCCTGTGCTGCTCTATGTTTATTTTAAATGCTTTTGATTAAACATTTCGTCTGGGAAAAACAATCAAATTGGAACTGAAATGCGAAATATAAAATTTGCTTCTCTATATTCTTCAAGTAATTGAATAAATTCACGAAATTCTACAGAAAAGCTTCAGGGCTCTAGATATGCATTTATTTGTTTATGTTTCCTTAAGGGAGAATCTGTTTGTATTAATAGAAAAGAGTAAAAAGAAATTATTTTCCTGAGACAAAAATTGCAAATGCCTCTGCTTTAATAAAGATAGCGTTGTGTAAAATTATTTTTAAAAAATAAAGAAAATCAATTGTCTATGTTTATTAAAAATATAAAAAATGGGTTTTGAGGTATGTATTACATTTTCATTAAAGCGCCTAACAAATACTCAGCTTATAAGCATATTCATTTTATTAAGGAAAATTTAAATTGAAAATGCCCAGATAAGTTATTTCCCTTGACAGAAAAAAATGATGTAAATAAATATATTTGCCTTATTCAATGGCAATCATATTTAATCATGAAATAAATTTGCAGAAAACATATTGATATTTCTGTTATAAAGTCATTTTAAAACTGAAATCCACTGGGTGTTAAAAAATAAGTAAATTTACTTGATAACCTTATAGTATGTCATGGAGCATTAAACAAAAGATATCATAATAAAAAAATAACCATAAAGCCAATTGAATTTTTCTTCAACATTTATGTCAAAGCAAGCTTTGGATATTATTTGAGAAATAACTCAAATAATTAGAATAAACATTTAAAAAACAGAAATAGAAATAAAATTTTTAATAAAAAATAAATAAATGTTTTTAAACAGAAATAAACATTTTTTATCTGATTATGATATTCTGCAAATAAAAAAAATTTAGTTATAAAACAACTTTAATCTTCTTGAAGTTAACAATATATTTTAAGCTAAATAAACATATATTTTGTTAAATTTTGAAGGATAAATTAATTAGGCCTTTATTTTAATAATACATTAAACAGGGCAGTTTTTATAAAAGATTCCTGTAAAACGACTTCTAAAAATGTAATACTGATTACGAAAATTAATAACACTTGAAAATATTTTAAATTTTCAAAATTTATATGTAAAACCGTCATTGTTTTCAATTGAACTTTATTATTATTATTTTTTTTTTTTTTTATGTAGTAATTTTTTATACTCCATTTTGATTCAGACGTATGTAGATTTGACTTCACAATTATTTGTCGATCAAGGTCATTAAAAATAATTAGGATATGAATACCTGGAGTTATTCCTAATTATATAATTATAGCTTTGAAACGAGAAACTACATTATACATTTTGCCGAATTTTAAAATTTATCTAAAAGATTATATTAGGAAAATATGCCGCAACGCACTATTGAATAAATTTTAATATTTTGTGAATTACAGTGCTAACATTTGTTTAAAAGTTTTTGATCACAAAACTGTTTGTAATTTTTAACGGGTCTACTAAAGCAATAAACCAAGATACTTTTCGTTGCATGAGGATCTAACAGCTGTTTTGCTTTGGTATTTTTACTAGTTGTTTACATCTCCATGCCATATGTGCTCACCACATATACTTGTTTTGTGTATTTCAGTAAAAATAAAGTTCTAAGTAAGCAAAAGTAAAGTTCTATGAACACTACAACATAATCTTACATTTTTCAACATATTTATTTAAAGCATTTTGATTTTATTAAATTATTTACTTGATTAAAATAATAAAATACTTGGCTTTCTTACAAATATTTCCTCTTTCTTAATTATCTTTTGTTTTGAGTTGTGAGATGCAATAAACATGATATCCGATAATTAATTAAATTAATGTTTGCGTTTACGTAATGGTGAAAAGGAACAAATATTTTTCATTTTTTAAGAGCTATCATATTCAATCACTCATTCCTACACTTATACATGCTTATACACACACTCTTTAACACATTTTTGATTATTTGTTAAAGAATCATTTCATCCGTATACTATATGCGTTCCAACATTGTAATTAAAAAACCATCAAGATCCTTTAAATCGCTTTGCGATCTTCCACCTGAAATGATGAAGTCATATAAGAAATAATCGTTTTTAAATAATTATTAAAACATTAAAAAAAATAATTTTCATACACTTTTTAAAATATATTGCAAATAATTCGTTTTATAATGTTTAAATAACTTTAAATTCCACTTAAAAATATAATATTCCGCTGTTTTATGAAAAAGTATTTCTACTTAGTAGTATAATTAATTTTACGTAGTCAATTTTTTACGTCACGAAATTTATAATACACAGAAGACAGGGATTTTATAAATGTTTATTTTCATGACCGATATTGCTTAAACTTCAATATATATATTATATATTATATATAAATATATATAATCATTATTAGTATTATTAGTTTTATATATATTTATATGGCACCTATTACATAACATTAGTTAATGAAAATTCTTAATTATATGATATGGAAAAAAATAGATTTCTAGCAAATAATTTAATTGCTGAATAATTATCAACAGCAACACTTAATTTTGTAAAAAGAATAGCATAATTTAGAGTCTTCAAACATTATAGATATACTCATTTAAATAAATGTAAAAATAACAACTTTAATTTAAAACGTGTTATGAAATTAAATAAAATGGTAGCAACAACAGTTTTCTTTATAGAAATTTCAGTCATATATATATGTATTTCATTAGTATTAATCATTATATTATACATTTATATGTATATGATTGTGTTTAATCTAGAGAAAATCGAGCCTTCATAGTTGGTTAGAAAATCAGTAGTTTCATAGATATGCAAGACCAACAATATTTTGAATACTCAGAGAAGAAATAGCTGAGAAGAGATTTATAATCAATACACGATGGTCCGCCATAGAGGTAATTTTGTATAAGTGCGAGTAGTGCTGACTTTATAAAGAACGACATCTGTATTGAATCCGGCTTTGTGAAGTGAAAAATAATAAATGGCCACAATCTTCTACTTTCCCAGTACATGCAATGGGAAGGAATGTAACAGGTTGACAAAACGTAAAAAAGTTTGTATATTCTAACATTTCAATACCAATTCAGCATAGACCCTTCTGCATTAAACACCTAACAATGATTCCAGTCTAAGCGATATTGAATATTTTCTGTTGTAGTAAACTTTTATGTGTCAATAGAGAGTATTCAACTGAAATTTAAATTCACAATTAAATTTAGATATTGCAAATGGAATCCGATTCTTTGGGGATCTAACTAATCAATTTTATTATCGAGGGAATAAAGTATTTTTATGTTATGCTATATTAATAAAATCTGTATAAAAATATAAATTGATCTCCTTTATTTCAAAACTTTATTTTTCTATTATTTTGTATAATGTTGAATTGAAATTACGATCTTATTCTTATCAAAATTAAACAAAGCTAAACAATTTATAATTTGTTAAAAAAAATAGTTAATTTTAAATTTACAATTTTTTTGAATTTTTACAATAAAATAAAATAGCATTATTAGCTTTTTATATATTTGTCTGGCGCCTATTTGATAATATTCATTATAGAAAATTTTCAATAATATGATATGAAAACAATAAATTTCTAGTAAACAACTTACTTGTTGAATATTTATAAAAGCATTAATTATTTTTTTAAACAAAAGCATAAATTATTATTATATCCAAACAATATAGATATACTCATTTGAATAAATGTAAAAATAACAACTCTAATTTAAAACGCATTATGAATTGTCTAAATTAGTAACGACAACAGTTTTTTTAATATAAAAAATTATGCTTATCTATATAAATTATTTTGTTGAATAAAAGCTACTTTTCTTTAATTTAGGGAAAGTCGTGCGTTCTTAGATGGTTAGAAAATCAGCAGTTTCATAGAAATGAATGAAGCCTAATAATGTAAAACTCTCTGAAAAGAAATCCTATGAGAAGCATTGCTAAGAAGTGATTTACATTCCAACACTATGGTTCACGCTATAGAGGTAATTTTGTATAAATGCAAGCAGTTCTTATTTTATAAAAAACGACAGCTGTATAGAATCCTTCTTTGTGAAGTGAAAAATAATAAATGGCCACATTCTCCTACTTTCCCAGTACGTGCAATGGAAAGAAATGTAACAGGTTGACAAAACGTAAAAATTTTATATATTTCAACATTTCAATACCAATTCAGCATGGACCCTTCTGCATTAAACACGTAACAATGACTCTAGGTTAAACGATATTGAATATTTTCTATTGTAGGAAACTTTTATGTTCCAATAGAGAGTTGTTCTTATACACTTTCTACTAAAATTTAAATTCACTATTAAATTTGGATATTTCAAATGGAATCCGATTCTTTGTGGATCTAACTAATTCCATTTTATTATCTATGGGATAAAATATTTTATGTTCTGCTACGTCAATAAAATTTGGATAAATTCATATCGTTTATTCCAAAGTTTGATTTCCTATTATTGCGTACATTAGTGAATTGAAACTATTATCTTGTTCTTATCACAACTAAATAAAAAGCTAAACAATTTATAATTTGTTTAAATAATAATTTTTTACACTTATTTTATTTTGAATGTTTACACTAAAAGTTAAATTATAACCTAATGTATAAATAAAAATGTTTTATAGAATTAGATAATTTAACTTTTCCTTTTGAAATATTTTAATGTATGTATCACATGAAGACAAAATATACATATAGAGATATTTAAATAAACACAAAATCAAATAACATAAAAAAAAAAAAATTAAGTCAATTCCTACTTTTTTTCACTTTATTGCGGAAAGTCCTTTATAAATAATTTTCATTCATTTTTTAAGTTTATCTGGCGCCATCTATTGGTAGATATATGCAACTTAAATCTAAAAATATATATAATTAAGTAATGAATTAATATTTGAAAAAACTGTATTAACAACAAGTGTCATCCACTACAAGTTCAAAAAAAAAATGTATTTGAACTTTAGTGGATGAATAAAAAATGTTTTATTAACGATTGAAAATTTGAACAAGATATATATGGGGAGAGTGTGAGCTAATAGAAGGAATTGAATAACAACTCTAGTTTCAAACCCTTTGTGAAATAAATTAAAATCGTCCACATCCGTTTTCTTTACAAGAATTTCATTTATATAAATCATTTTCTGGGATAGAAAGCTACTTTTTTTTTTTTTTATTTAGAGAAAATTCTGCCTTCTTAGTTAGTTAAAAAATCAGCAATTTCATAGACATATATGAAGCACACTATTTATAACACTCTGAAAAGAAATCCTATGAGAAGTATTGCTGAGAAGTTATTTGCATTCCAACACACTTTGGTTCACGGCATAGATGTAATTTTGTATATGTGCAAGCAGTGCTGATTTTATAAAGAACGACAGCTGTATTGAATCCGGCTTTGTGAAGTGAAAAATAATAAATGGTCACAATCTCCTACTTTCCCAGTACGTGCAATGGAAAGAAATGTAACAGGTTGACAAAACGTAAAAGTTTTATATATTCTAACATTTCAATGCCAATTCAGCGTAGACTATTCTGTATTAAGCACGTAACAATGACTGCAGGCAAAACGATATTGAATATTTTCTACTGTAGTAAAATATTCAAATAGAGAGTTACTCTTCTACACTTTCAACTGAAATTTAAATTCACTATTAAATTTAGATATTCAATGGAATTCAATTCTTTGTGGATCAAATTAATCACTTTTATTATCTACGGGCTAAAATATTTTAATGTTATACTATGACAATAAAATCAGTATAAAAATGTAAATGTTGTTGAAATGAAATGAAACTACAATCTTATTCTTATCGAAATTTATCAAAAATAAATTTATAATTTGTTGTTGTTTTGAACATTTATTTTATTTTTAATTTTTACAATAAATTAGAAATTGAAGTTTAATGTATAAATAAAAATATTTTATTTGAATCTTTCTTAGAATATTTAATTTATTGCCTCATGAGATGTTTTAATGTATGTATTACATGAAGATAAAACATGATGGTAGTTTAAACCATTCTTCAGCATGTACCATTCTGTATTAAACATGTAACAATGACTACAGGCTAAGGATATTGAATATTTTCTATTGTAGTAAAATGTTATGTTCAAATAGAGGGTTACTCTGCTAGGTTTTCAACTGAAATTTAAATTTACTATTAAATTTAGATATTGAAAATGTAAGCCGATTCTTTGTGAATCTAACTAATCCCTTTTATTATCATCCGAATAATATATTTTTCTGCTATGCTATGTCTATAAAATCTGTTTAAAAATGTAAATTGATATCATTTATTCCAAAGCATAATTTTCATATTATTATGTACGTTGTTGAAGATTGAAATAACGATCTTATCCTTATCAAAAATTAAACAGAACTAAACAATTTATAATTTGTTAAAAAATAATTAATTTTATGTTTATTTATTTTACTTTGAATTTTTACAATAAAATAGAAATTATAGTTTAATGTATAAATAAATATATTTAATTGGGATATTTCTTAGATTATTTTATTTTATTTATTTATTTATTTATTTGTCTGTTGAGATATTTTAATGTGATGTATCACAGGAGGTAAAAATATGAGGGAAGTTTAAGCCGTTCTTCAGCATGTACCCTTCTGTATTAAACATGCCACAATGACTACAGGCTAAACGATATTGATTATTTGCTATTGTTGTAAACTGTTATGTTCAAATACTCTACGCTAATTGTTTGTTAAAAGTAGTTATTTTTACATTTGTTTTATTTTGAAATTTTACACTAAAATTATAGTTTTAATGTACAAATAAAATTATTTTATTGGAATCGTTCTCAGACAATTTAATTTTTTTGCCTTTTAAGATATTTTAATGTATGTATCAAGTGAAGATAAAATATGATGAAAGTTTTAATCATTTGAATAATTTTCCTCGAATTTATTTATACTCCTTGTTTTTTAATGAATTTAAAAACAGTCAAGAACATAATTTTGCAACACATACTTTGAAGTACGTTTACAAAGCTATTCATATTTATTTCAACTAACTAGTAAACATCATTTGGACACTTCTCCTTCTAGGTTGCAGGTAATCATCTTCTTCGCTATAAAAATTATATTACTTCCATAAAAGTGAAATAATGACCTAGTATCAGTTATCTGCCTCAGACAGGTTGAATGAATACCCTTGCTATTTAGATGGGTTTAACAAGGCACAACAGAAGCTATGAGGTCATACCATCATTCAAAATTATCTTTTCCGGACAAAAACCATTAGCAAAAGTAACATTTTATCATTTCATAGTTAATCTTCCGTAAAATATCTCAACAGATGGAAAAAATTACACCATTGTGTAAATTAACTGTTATTAATGCTCAAAACAATTGTTCTTGACTATGAAATAAATATTTTTCTGAAATATGCATAAGAAATTGTTTTGAGATATGTTAGTACGTTTATAATTATACTTGTAAACATTAAGAAATATAAAAAATGTATAATTGTGTATCTAAGATAAAATGGGTAATTGCATAATACTTAGTTTAGTACATCTTTCATTATGCAGTACATTATCATTTAAAAGGTGCATATTTCGAATGCAACCTTTTGTTTACAACTAAGGTAAAATTCTATTAAACAGCCATGAATAAAGCCATAAATATCCAATGCTTATCATACAATAGAGTTATTTACATATTAGGAAATTTTACTGTATTTTTTATATTAGTATAGCTATTTGTTGAAACAAATAAAAACTTGACTGTTAAGAACAAATATCTTAAGACAGATATCTTATCTTATTTTTATCCGAAAATAAAACAGCGAAGGTGAGAAAAAGAAAAACAAAGTAATATAAAAAAAATTTAAAGGCAATTCCTACTTTTTTTCAATATATTGCAGAAAGTCCTTTATAAATAAAGTTGAAATTTTACACTTATATCTGAGGCCACCTATTGGTAGATACATGCATCTTAAATATAAAAAAAATTAATTAATGAAATTTAATTAATGAATTAATATTTGAAAAATTGTATTAATATCAAGTGTCATCCACTACAAGTTTTAAAAATGCATTTGAACTTTAGTGGATGAATAAAAGTATTTTATTAACGATTGAAAATTTGAACAAGATATATATAGGGGAGTGTGTTAAGTAATAGTAGGAATTGAAAAGACAAGGCCAGACGAAACAAAAATACAGAGAAATAAAGCACTTTTTTTCTTCTCATATTTACATTGTATCATATTTTTTTTTTATCATATTTACATTTTTTAATTGTACAAAATGTTTATCCTTTTAACTTGTAACCATATATAAAATTTTACTTTTAATATTGCTATTTGATTAAAAAGCAGTATTCCATTTCTCAGAAAATAACTTTCAATGTTTTTAAATAAAAGATAGTGGATTAAATATTTTTAATAAAATGAGAAAAATTAGGTAAGTTTTAGAGATTCTTTTTGTAAAAATTACAAAATGCCTTGTATAAGTTCGATTTAAGTTCATAATTTTTTTATCAGACATTGAAAGTATTTTTAATTTATCCTGTATATTTCAGAATTTGTTTTAGTTAAGGCTTTTTTTAGACATATGGATACATGTCTAATATTTAGACATTGGAAATATATTTATCTATCTATCTCTCTCTCTATATATATATGTGTGTGTGTGTGTGCTTGTGTGTGTGTATGTGTGTGTGTGTGCTTGTATGTGTGTATGTGTGTGTGTGTGTGTGCTTGTGTGTGTGTGTATGTGTGTGTGTGTGTGCTTGTGTTTGTGTTGTGTGTGTGTGTGTTTGTGTGTGTTTGTGTGTGTGTTTGTGTGTGTGTATATATATGTGGGTAAAGAATTTTAGTTCATTCATTTTATCATTTTTCATTCATTTATTCATTTTTTTATTATTACATCGTTAGTTTTGTTTTGACTTCAATACAATCGTCTACTGAGCAGAAATACCGTAATCTATAAGGCTCTAAAAGAATTGATTTTCTTATGCAACTCAATAGAAAATGAAATTAACACCTGATAATGCTAATATAGTATGTTTTAAAAGTTGAAAACATCTTCAAATATTGAAGAGTTAAAGAGATTTGTAGGTTACATTAAGGCGTATAATGAATTCATTCCACCCTATGCATAAAGTAGATTTCCATTAAAACATTTGAAGAAAGAATGTTCTTTAGGCTTCCAAAAATTCATTTGAAAAACTTAACAATTAATTATTATTATTATATTTTATGGATAAATATGATAAATTTTATCATTACATCCCTAGCTCAAATTTTATCATGCATACTGACCATGAGGTTCTTGTAAACTCAAAATGTAGAAAATTTAAGGTAGGTTGTTACCTGGTCTTTAAAAATTAAGTATGTTAGGTTATGAAGTAAAATACTAAAAAAGACCTACGAAATATTGAAGTTGAAATAATGTCCAGGCATTTTGTGTTTCTAGCATGCTGCGCATTTTTGAAATATTGATGCAACTATATAGCAACAAACTTTTTAAAAATATATAAATATAATAAAAAGCAATGGAGAGAATAGTCAAATAGATCTAAATGATATAATGGTCCTATAAAAAAAAATACCTACTCAAAATTGTTGTTCCATATGTCATTAAGACTAAAATTATTTCAAAATACTAATCAACAATTTGGACATTAAGGAGTACAAAAAATATTTAATTCGATTTCACCTCCATATTATTGGCCTCACATACCACAATTTGTAAAACAATGTGATGCATGTGCCAATTCAACAAAAAAATCGAAACAAAAAAGATTTGGGCTTTTGCTAAAAGTTTCTCCAATAGGCAAAACATTTTTAATATATGTCAATTGATATTATTGGTCTTTAGTTATTAAAATCTACGAAATATTTACATGTTATAATTGATCATGCAGCACAGTACATTTGGATTTTCCTTACAAAAGTTTAAGTGAAACAAATTTTCCAAATTGAATTACCAGAGAAATTATTAAATGATAGAAATGTAGCTTTCACTTTTTGACGCTTTAAGAGATTCCTTCAAAATTACAATTGTCAAACACTTATTAACTTGTGCACCTCAGCACAGACTAATGGAAAGGTAGAATGTGTTAATTAGTTCATAGTAAAATATAAAAGTCAAATCTTTTTCAATTAAAGTGCCTTGTACAAATTTGTTTGAAAACAGAAACAATTGTCAATGAATACTATAATTATCTTCACTCAGGGATAAAATTCTTATCAGTCTATTTGATGTTTGATATATTATCTTATTATTCACTTTTAATTTAAAAACACTTATCATGTTCCAGTTGATGAAAATCGAAAATTAGTCAAGCAAAGAAAAATAGCATATCATAGTAAAACCAAATTGATAAGATGCTTGTTATTTTCAAAAACACATTTTATCACACTTAACATTCTGATTTGCAAAGAATTTCACTATCCTAATACTTGAAAATTGACTTCACCTTATTCTGGCCGTATAAAATAGTTAAAAACATTGTGATGTTTCATATTAAATTGAGAAACCAAATCCATAATCTAGTAAACCTACAGAAATAGTACATTCTTCCAAGTAGAAATATTTCAATCAACTAGGTTAATTTAAATTGTATAATGAAAATTATTTTTAAATATGACAAAACTTATTGAATTTAATCGGTCCTATTACTTATGAAGTCTTATAATTTTCGTAAACAATGACTGTTGATGTTGAAAAGAATCGTACATTATAGGACTTATTAAATGTATAACCTCTAAAGACTACGTATATCATCTGAGAACAATTTACAGATATTTTACGGTCTTTTTTTAATTGTGCTTAAAAGTAAAGCTGATACTTATTTTCTGTTCTCTTTTTTATTACAAATTTTCATATTGTTACTGTTTACTTTTTTAAGAAAATTGCATTGCTATTTTATTATTGAAATATTTTGTAATCTTCAAATGTTATCCATTCCAATATATGAAAAATTTTGCATTATTTTCTAACGTAAAATTTGTGGGTAGCATCTCAGAAATTCCTCATCACATTATGCTGAGTACGATATGCAATACA